>VZRH01004878.1:1287042-1314623 GCA_013397555.1 Urocynchramus pylzowi
AAAAAAACAAACAAAAAACAAAACACAACAAAAACTGGAGAATCAATGTCAGAAGTCACTGTCCCTCCTGAGGAAGGGAGACAAAGAAGAACTTCTACCAGAAAAACATCTTCCCTCAAAAATTAAGTCATATCAATTTCCTATTTATGATCTCAGTCTAATAATTACTTGTTTTACCTCATCACCTTTTGTTACAGGAATTTAATGCAGTGCAGAGAGTGGAGAGCAAAGAACTATTCCCTCTATAAAGACAAAAATCGTGGTGCAGAAGTGCTTACAGTTTCTTGGGTTTACAATGCATGTATATCACACACATATACAAAGAAAGGGAAAAAAATCCCATGGACATATCAGAGTAGCATCTGAGAGTTCTCAGTCTCAACCCACTAATTTAAGGAAGTTTTGATCTGACTAAGAGCTGGTCTGCACAATGAAATTGTCCACACAGCACTGAAGATGTGATTTTAAACCATGTTATTAAACCAGTAGATAAAAGCAGTGTAAATACTCTTTCCTTTAATTGAAACCAAGTTTACTGCAATTCACTTTACAGACCTGACTATACACAAGTTTTATCTCTTCCTGACTTGCAACAGAGTTTAAAACACAATCTTGGATGTGTCTACAGCAGCTGATATGCTGCAGCATGCCCTAACAGAATTTATTTCCAAAAAGGCCGGCAGTGCAGGGACTTTTTGAGTCAAAATTACCACACAGGAGCCCATGGCCACTTGAGAGCTTGGCACCAGCCACACAAAGATGAGCTGCTGCCTGCAGAAAAGGCAGCTGGACCCTGGCTCCCAGCCTCTGCCAGCTTCCCAAAACTGAGTGAAGGACCCTCCTCTGACAGATGTCCTTGCACAAGCACAGGCCCTGAGCCAGCAGTCCAACCCTGCCTCAAAGAGCCATAATTGCCTCCAGTGAAGCTGGATGCACTGACTGATCTGCAGCTCTTACCTGGACAAATAAATACTGAGTAACAACACCTGGATGAAACTAGATAGGATTATATAAGGAAACAAAACTTAACAGACATTTTAAGCAGCTCGCACTGATTCAGAAGTCATTCAGTGGTTATCATTTCCGTATAATTTCTAATCAGTTCTATTTTAAATGTCCAGTGGGAGATAGAGACAAAACCAGGAACTGGCAAAGTTTAAAACATCTCCACAGCAAGATGTTAGTTTTCTGAACAAGCCTCATGATATTTTTTTTTTTCCAGAAGTTTCTTATCCAACAGACTTTTGAATGTAGAAATAGGACTTGCATAACAAAGGCAGCATCACTACTATGTTCTCCATCCAGAAGTTTAAATTAATAATTTCATGCAATTATAATTTCAGTAATTTTCAATGAAAATAAAACTGCCTGGAAGACTGTGCTAGTCCACTTACATGAACAACAAAATTTTAGATCTATCATTTAATGCTAAAGCATTGCTGATGGGAAATGCCACTCTCTCAGGGCTAATTTGACTAAAATACTTTAACAGTTATAAAGCTGTGGATACTGTAGCTATTTCATTAGAAAAAGATTAAATAATTCACCAAAACTACAGAAAGAGCATTCAAATCCCAACATGTACCAGATTCAAGTACATTTGGGAATTCAACAATTATCATGATCAAAGTGAAAAGCAAAAAGTACATTTGCATTGCTCATACATTGCAACTCTTCCCAGTAAGCCTCTGTATTGCCATTTAAAGGGAACTTAATGGTAAACAGATAAGCAAGAACATTGAGCTTTTCCCATTAAGTAAGGTTTCTCAAACACCTGTATTCGTACTTGTTTTAATTTTTATTTTGGTACTTGCAATTCATGTGTTTAATTTGCTCTGCAAAGTTATAATAGTTATAAAATTTCTTTTAAAAAATTTTAAAACAATAGAGAGAAATTCTTAATCCAGGGCTGGAATTAAGCAGAATAAAACAGATGGACAGGGGAGAGAAAATACAACAAATGACTTGTGAGTCAAGATAAGGAGAGGGAGAGATCACTCACCTGTTACTGCCATGGACAAAACAGACCCAACCTGGGGACATTGGCCTAATTTATTACCAATCAAATGACACTAAAGTGACAAATAAAACTAAACCTCGAGCAGATCTAGTCCATGGAGCATTACACTGCAGATCTGTCCCAGCTGGAATTTCTTTCTTTCAATACTGTACAAAACAAATGGATATTTATCAGTCTTGGCTATTGTTACAGAGATTAATAGGCAAGTCCTGAATTCTGGAAGAATTAAATAACAAGACTATTCTCCTACAAGTCCAATAGGAATGATAAATTCAAAATGTTTTAGAAAGATGTTTATAAAAAATTGTCAGGGACTCTATGACAGAATGATGTGGGGCACAATTTCTGAATTCATATTATTACACAATATTTATGTCATATTCCTATGTCTGATGCCTTTCAATACTTTTGAAGCATTTCCAGAAGTGCCATAGCACCACTCCCTTCCCAGCATATAATTTGGCTTTTGGAAAATATTCTTTTGTTTGCTTTTCACTTTTTAAAATCTTTGGATACTGTTAATGGCAGAAAACAAGAGATTGCTTTCAGTGGTGTAGAAAACCCTCCAGAACCCCAGGGAGAGGGTCTAACTCATGTCTCTGAGTGACAAAGTTAGGCCAAAAAGGAGTTTCTTCTCCAAGATCTGGCACTGGGCTGGACTTATGGCTTTGGTTTATTGCTTGCAATTTCTTTACAAAAGGAAATGTACAGAAGTGAATGTAGGATGTTTCTAGGATGTGATGAGCAGTCTCAATGAAAGCTCCCTCTCAATGTGGGAATCTAGGACATGAGTGATCTCAATTCTTTCATCCTGCCTGTGACATCACTTTTTGTGTCTTTTTATCCATCATAATAAAAAAAAAAATCTGTATTACAATAAGAAACTGAGGGATATTTTGTGATTTACAATACAACATATATGCAACTGTGTGATTGCAAAAAAAACCCAATTTTTTTCTGTCAGCATCACATTGCTATAAAACTCCTAAACTACAAAGTATAAAACTCCAAATTCACATGAGCATTAGAATAATTCAAGTCTAAATAAAAAAAAAAAGAACCTCCCCACATGCTGTTTAAAAGCTTAACAAAATAGTAGCAGGATGCAAGAGCTCTGAAAGGTTGCTATTAACAAAAACCCTGTGATGACCATATTATAGGAGAATGCATTCCAGGGCAGCTCATCAGTATGGAAACTTTCCTCATAACATCACCAAAGATGCTGATTCAAAGCCCATAAACACCAACCAGCTAAATTCAGAGGACAGAAAATGATTTGATTTGGGATTTTAAGAAACTTGAAAAGTACCGTAGGAATTTTTTTTTTTCTGCGTTTGACATTCAAAAATCAATGAAATTACCTCAGGCCACTGGCTCGAGCCAGAGGTTTTTAGTTTTTTCTAAGTTGTAAATGAAAGAATAAATCACATTGCATGAGTCTTCTGATTAAGTTATACACACAGTGAAATTATCATTTCCATCACATAAACTTTCATAAGACACAGACTCTGGTACACTCATAGCTTCTACCAAACACTTGGGTTTCTTCATAGCTAAGCAAAACAGTTCCAGAATTACAACCAAGACAAAATATTAATATCTTGTCCTCTGAGTGCTCAGGTGACATGAGAAACTCATTGAGAGTATCCAGATACTAAACTTTCCCAAGAAGAACTGAGGTCTAGCATTTTACCACACAACTAGCCCCAAATTTATCCCAAATGATCCAAACCAGTCAGATCTGTGTTCCATGCAGTTCTGCTTCTGAGCTTTTAAAGAACTGTGAAATAAAATAAAATAAAAATTATAATAAATAAGTGTCTTACAGAAGCTAAGCACATATAAACAATACTGAGAAATCAAGAGCACATACCTTATCATGGGAATACTCAACTAATAATCAAACCAAATTGCAGAAAGATAAGGAAAACCATCTTTTCTCCCCCATCTCTAATTGGCAGACAGATGAGTACTTCATCATCAAATTTGTAAGGACAGCTGATTCTCACCCTTCAGCAAGCAAAAGCCTCTTAATCACAGTGAGGTAAAAAGGTCACCACAAGGAGGAAAACATCTGACTTCCTAACAGACATCTGAATCCAGCATTCAGACACCCCTCCAGAGCTTGGACAAGAAAAGCATTTACAGCTTAATTTTTTTTTTTTCCTAGGCTATATATCTCCTGGAGAAGCAGATTTCCATCTTATTTATCTCACAGGTTAAACAGATTTCCTGGGAAGTTCTCAACACAAGAGTCCCCATGGCTGAAATCTGTACTGAACAATAATTTTTATAAAAGCACCTTTCTCCACAAGCACTGAATAAACTAGGTAAGATTCAGCCTCTAAGTGTGCCTGTTTCAGAGATGGAAATTTATCCAAGATAGATCTCACACAAAGCTGTGGATGTGGCAGCCTGGTAAAAAAAAAGTGTCTTCAAGGAATTATTTCACACAATGTTAGACATGACGTTCAGCTCACAACAATCAGCTCCTGTAAATGTTCAATAATAGCACAAATAAAAAGTATCAGGTTGTCCAGCACCATCCTCTGCTTCACCTGAAGCACTACCTAGCACCAAAAACTGGATGTCACCACCCACACAGATGGTGATTACAAAGAAATAATCGGGACACAGTCAATCAAAAGTGGGAAGAATCCACTTCTCCAAACTGCTTGCTGGCTACCTAAACAGAAATATATCCCTCACCTACATTCATGCCTCAGCTTTCTAACAAATAGATTAGGAACAAATTAATAGTGGGCAATATTTTTGTTACTATTTTAGCTGTTTCTTGTACCATAAGATGCCTGCATTAAAAATGTACAATGATGCCTGCATTAAGAAAAAAAAAAATCAAAGAATGATCAAATGCTTTCAGAAGCATCAGCAAGCAGGATTTTTAAAATATGAAACCATTACTTAAATGGGGAAAACCGCACCACAACAGAGAAAGTGAAAAACATCTGTGGCACAAGAACACTTAAAAATTCACATTTGAAAAGCCCCTGCAGTTTGTTGTTTTGGATTTCCCAGCAAAACACATAAACAAAAAAAATATTTACATCAAAATGCACAAAACAGGTGCATAATACAGCATTTCCCTGCTAGCCAGTCTTTCAGAACAATGTATTTTTACACAATGGCATTTCCTAGAGAAATCCCAAACCACCCCATGTTCTCCTATTGTCATTAACACAACACTCAATGGAAGTGAAATTCAGTAGTGTTGTGCTGAATGTAACTGTAAAAAGCACCAGCTGGCTGTATTAGAACTGGCAACCTTCCAGGTCTCAAATGTCTTATTTATATACAATGGAATCCTTCCAGCTGTTTAATATTTAGGGCTAATAAATATAATTGGCAGTACTACTGCACAAGGGCAAGGAACACAAATCCATATAAAACTACTTCCCAACAGAAAATATCATTTGTTCGTAGATGATTAAACCAAAGAGGGATACAGAGTTCTGAGCAAATTTTACATAGCAGACTTTTTTTTTTCCCTTTAATCCAAACAATATTTGCTTGTTTTCTAAGTGCAAAACTGAACAGAAAAAAAAAAAGAAAAAGCAAACCAGGCATCCTTACTCCAGCTGCTCCTGGAGCAATGTGTCCTTCAACCAGTGCCTTGCACAGCCCATGAATAAAGATATACTGGCAAGGTAGAAAGACAAGAAACAGCAATGTTGGATCCAGAAAACAGTCACACCACACCAGCCAGTCCAGAGGTGAGACTTACTCCTAATTTTATGCAGGACAATTTTACCCCTCTTGCAGGAGCAGATTAACCCTGTGCTGAGCAGGAGGTGAGCACAATGCAGCTGAGAATGGAAATGTAAGAGTTGTACGCTGTGGTTGTGTCCCTATTTCCAGCTTTGCAGCAGATTTGATGATGGCAAAGCCACCCAAGCGTGGTGTCACCCCAAAGTGACCCCCTCAGGAACCCCCTCAGGTTCCTGCTGAGTGGAGTAATCTCTCTCCAGCTCCAGAGGATCTCCAATTCCAAGGAGCTGGGCTTTTGCACAGCCATCTTCACAGAAAAGCTGAGCAAAAGAGTTTTTCCCTGAGGAGAAACTCCAGGATCTCTGCCTCCAACACAATACAACCTTTAAGATCTCAACACTGGATGTAATCCTGCACATAAAGGCAAGAGTTGTGACTCTGCCCCTTCTGAAAGACCTTGATTCCACAGAAATCTTCAACTCCCTGGCACAACCCAGATGGGGAGCTAATCTAGAAATGGAAACCTTTAATTTGGGTGAGTGACACGTAGCTAATGCTTCATAGCTCCATGTGAGGCAACAATTTAATTTGAAACCTCAAACAACTTCCATGACAGCTGGAGCCCACAATCAATCCCATAAAAGGCTGCTCAGAGTAATTACCATAATTTAAAGGTATTTGAGTTGTTTTGGTTTTAACTTAGTTCATATGGCAATGTTCTATTTATATCCTTTATAAAGGCTATATTATATTATCCTTATTCTTTATATCTGTGTTCTCTTTATTTACATCTTTTTAGCTGGGCAGTTACAGACTCACATATCTCCATGTTCCATCTTTGGAATCTTTTCTTAATAACAACTTGAAGAGGCTTCCTTTTCATTCATCAGTTCATCCTTTCATTGAAAACTGTATTCTTCAGTAGAGGCATTCAAATTATACTACGATATTCTTCTAAGTTGTCAATAAAATACATTTTTTCCTTCTGAGGTTGTCTCTTTATTCCTGTAGAAGGCAACACACCTTAAAGAAAACAGCATCTGAAATCCTGTCTCAGCCATCATACCTCCCCTTTAATGAGGACAAGCCAAAAATAGTTATGAATATACCTGAAAAGCATAATATTCATATTGTTCCCTCCAATCCCTTGCTTGGTAAGTACTGCAAAAAAAGGCAATACATAAAAATAGCACACGTACTACTTTTTAAATATAGCTATCATATAGGGTCTTGAAAATTAAACACATGCTAAAATTGGACAAGAGTCATTATGCTTAAAAGGCTAAGTAAAAAATATCTCCAAAAAGGTAATTATTCTTTTGTCAACTGCTGAGTCAAAAGAGAGATGGTAATTATTATATTTTTACTGTAACTCTATGGAAATTAATTTTCTCACCATACAATTAGGAAAAGGTAGTTCTGTGCACATATTTCCAGTTATTCTAATTGAAAAATATGTTTAATACAGGAACTCATATTTCATTGACATTTCGTATTTTCTAAAGATAAATTTGTTTCAGCAGAACAAGAAGAAAGTAATTAGACTGGGAATTCTGGAGATAGTCCAGATATCTTCTCAACCTCTGGCTGAGACACTCTTGATTTCTCAAGGCTCTAAAACATTATTAAACAATTACTTTTCCTGCGTCAGGCTAGAGAGGAAAGAAGAACTCATGCCTAATTTAATATGAGATAAATAAACAGAAGTAACTCAACCAGGATTTTAACCAAATATTCTTGAGGAGCAATGGCATTAGCTGATTTTCACAGTTCTATAGTGTAGCAGGAAATTGGAGATACATAATTTTCTAAAAATTCTGTTTGTTATTTGATAAATTGTACACACTGGGAACCACAAAAAAGCATGCCACAAAAATATGTAGTTTTACCTGCAGTAACAAACAAACAAACAAACAAAAACAAAAATCAACCAACCATAAAAAACCCCAAAGAGTTAATCAGACTTTCACAGCATTCAGGTTCATTCAATTCCAGCCTTGGGTAAACAGAAGCTCATTAGATAAAACAGTGACAAACACAGAAACAAACACTTGGGGAAAAAAAATTCTGTCACAGGTCATTGAAAGCCCAAGGAAGAGCCAAATGTCTCTTGGAATAGGACACATCCAATACTAAAAGGTTTTAAATTGTCATATTTTAGAGAAGGCTCACAAAGAACCTCAAATTCAAATCTCATTAAGTAGGTATATCTGTGTACTTGCTCTGTGGGAGGTTGAGAGACATCAACAAGAACAGAAACTCCTGACCTATAATCCAACTCACCAAATTCCTCCATTAGGCCTTGCATGTAAATATGAGGCCTAAGTTTAATTTTTTAGCTTACTGTGGTACAGTGGAGCCCAAAGTGCCTCCAGAAATGCACTACACTAATTATTATCAGTAGCACCAATATCTTACTGCAGAGATTAAACATGGTTCAGAGAATTACCCTAAAGAGAAAGAGTGCTCATTAGCTGCAATGCAAAAAATACTTCCATATATTACTTTTATTTCCTCAAGCTTCATTTCTTTGTCATAATGTTGGATATGAACACAATCAATAGTACTGCACTGCAAGTTTGGATTCAAACACTCAAAATTGCCTCACTTCTAGGTCCTGTGGTTAGAAAAGAAAGTTAAGCTTGCACTGCTCTCAGTAAGACACTGATTACATGCACATGAAAAGCTCAAAATGAAAACAACTGCACAGGAGAGAGGTTTGTTATTTTTTAACACAAAACACACTAAATATAAATAGAAGCCTGCTGGGAATGTGCATCAATAAAAGTGTGCTTGACTCGGTTCTCTGCATTTGGGACTGCAGAGAGAGAAAAAAAAAAAAATATCAGACAAGGATTTCAGTGTTTTATTTATTTTGCTGGATTGTGGCTCCAGAGGTGTAAGTTTACTCAGAACCAGAATACAATGAGCCCTGTATTTGCCATCCAGGTAGCCTTGCAGAAGTAACCACATGGTCTTCCAGGGTGTCCTGACAATGACCTCCACAGGAATGGGTGAATCACAGCCCAAAGGAGGACAGACTAACCAACCTTCTCCCTATCTCTGGTCTTTTCCTGCCCCAAGGTCAGGGACTGTGTCAAATTATTTATGTTTCTGATAAAGACTCAGTTTCAAGGCTCTGAGATAAGGTCATCACAGCCTTTCTGGGTGAGTTAAGTCTTTGAAGTCCCACAAACCAGAGATAAAAATTACATTTTAATATACTTAGAAAAGCTACCACGTGTATACAACACTCTTTCAGATCTTCAGCTTCAGTCCCTTGCTTGCCAGGGCCCAACTGAACACACTGTGAGAGTGAAATTCAAAGCCCACAAAGAACCTGAGCTGTCAGGAATCCTTTCCATTGCTGGCATCAGAATTCTCCCCTAGAAGATGGATGGGACCTAGTGAGAAGCCCAGGACTTGAAAACACTTGGAATGTGCTTCAAGCCACAGGAAACAGGAAAAATCAAGTATCACTGCTGATTTATAACCCATGAAATACAGGCAGTAACACAGATTTACTGATAGGCAATGAAGTCCAGAAGTGCATTTCAGAGTTGTTTCATATTCACATGTCCCAGAGCCAACATGGGAATGTTTTGGGAAATGAGAACTCCAGCTTGAACTGAACCCACATGCCACTTACAGCAGCAGGAAAAGAGATGAAGAACATGGAAAGCTGATAACCATAACAAGAGAAGTTCTATTTTTGAAGTGATACTGAATGAAATTATTGCTGATGAACATCAGTGGTTCTGCATCCAAAAGGAAAGGAATCAGGCAAATGAATAAACCATTAAATGAACATTATCTTTGACTACACCAAGCCTCATGTTCTTTATACCAAAATTCCAAGTGTAAAGACTGACATTTTTGTCATGAAAACAGCAATTTGTGCCCCAAACATACAAAAATGCAAATTTGTTTATCCATTTAAATTTTCAGGCAAAAAAACCCAAACTAAAACCCTTGAAGGTGGGAAGAAGAAGCGCGGAGTTTGTTTTCAGAAACTGCACCCGCTCCTCCACATTCCTGTGCTGTTTGCAGCATGGACAGAGCTCTCCTTTGCTTTTAGTTAGTTTTAGCTAGTTAGGCAGAGAAGTTCACTAGACTGTGGCTTTTCTTGTCCTTGGAACTGTTCAAAGCTGCTCTGGACTGAAAACCCAGGGGCTCACAACTGTGGGCCACCAGGGCCCAGGATGTGGCGTTTTCCAGCACAGTAGGGACTGATTAGAGACTGAGCAAGCCAAGCTACACCCCAAAAAAAGGACTTTCTGAATTTGCCATCTCTTCAGAACAGCAAGATGTTTTATTGTTTAATATTGTTCATTTTTTATGCTTGTGAACACCGTGCTTGTTAAACAAACAGTTTTTTCCCACTTTTCTCAAGGAAATATTTTCCTGAATCAATTGGTGGAGGGGCTGCTTGAATTTGTATTCTAGAGGGACCCCATTTTGCCCTAAACCAGGACACCCTCCCAGGATGGTATCACTCAATGCACTGCAGCAAGGATCCAGCACTGCTGCTTTCCTGCATAATTCACAGCCACCTCATGGTGATCCTCAGGAGAGCCCCCTGAGTGTGGCACAAAACATTTGACTGTGCAGGTGAAATTGTCCATCTCAGCAGCAGCAAAGCACAAACATCAGTGAGACAGTCCAGCCCTGCAGGTGATTTAAGGTTAAATCAGTAACTCAGCAGCTGTGCATGCACACGGGTCACAGAACTGCTTCTTTAGATGATGGTGAAGAGGACTCCTGTTCCAGCCAAGCATGAGGGAGCAGAGTGTGCCCTGAATATCTGTGGAAGGCCTTTTGCTCCTACATAAAAGCACTTTCCCAGACACCTTCTGTGATTCCTCTGACATTTTCTGTTCCTGGAGCTTGTATCCTAAGGTCCCTGTCTCCTCCATCAGCAGGGAAGGTATCCTCACTCCACAGCAGGAACACCATCTCTGTCAACTATTTCCAGGCTATACTAAGCAGCCACTTGTTTAAATAATGTTAATTCAGTCATGACAGGGATGCCTTGTGAAGGCTGAGCTGGAACAGAGGCTAGATGGAGTTAAAGAATAAAGTAGGGATTTATTAAAAGGATCTCTTCAATGGATCCACCTTGGGCAGCACAAGAGCCCAGCCAGGGCTACACCCAAGATGAACCAAAATGGTCACAAAATGGTCATGGGGTCTCTCACTTTAAAAGTTCCACTCCATTTGCATATTGGAGTTCATTGTCCCATTCCAGCTCCAGCCCATGCAGTCCCATCCTTCTTGTTTTTCTCTTTTCAGACCATGTTGTTTCTGCTCTTGGGCCTGAGATTTGGATAATTTGTCCTTGGTCCCCAGCTGGAGCAGGAATTGTTTTGTCTCCCTGCTCTATGCAGAGAGCTCACCATCCCTTAATATGAAGCCCAGACCCACACACTAAAGCAGCACAGAATCTGAAAAATATATTAGCTAAAACCTGAAGCATCAACAGCAGTTCTGGGGTGACTGCACATGTGTGATTGAAGGAGGGAATCAAACAGACCTATGTCACAGAAACAACCTCAAATCCATGCAAGTGTTTCTGGTTTATGATCACAAAATACAGCACTAACTTAAAATTGAAGGTTTAGCTGGAATTAAAATTATTTAGTATGCACTGAATTACAAATAAACTGAGATTTGCACAGTAAAGGCAGATTAGCTGTGGAAAAAGGAAGAGCTCTCAGAAATATCTACCCTACAAAGTAGGTCACCTGAAGAAAAAAAAAAAAGTTTAATGTTCCTGAAAGTGAGGTAATGGCACTTTTTTTGTAGCAGACAAGTTCAGGAAAGTATTTTTACTGCTACCTTTATTACTTGAAAAGTGGTAGTACTGAGAAGGACCAATTCCATTGTGAAAGGCATTATAGGAATATGTAACAATGACTCATCTCTGCCCATAAGAAGTTTTGTTTGAATGGTAGATGCTATTTTATAGCACAGATTTGAGAGAGAGGGCCCCATGCCTCTCCACAGTGAATTATCACAGCAGAAAGAATAGAACATTTCTCAAAACAGAAGTTCATGTTTCATCAGACTAAACAGTATCTGTAATGTCCTGGTTTAAAATAACTACAAGCCAGAAAATTCAAGTGGACTTTTCTCTAACACTCGAATACAAATATCTGAGCACACAAATGGAGTGAGTCATCTTTTAATGACATTATTTTCTGAAAATAGAGGCCTTAGCTAAGAAAAGGGCAATCAAAATGATACAGAAATTCCAGCCTTTGACTGAAGTAGTGGAGAAAATTTGAAACAAAGCGTCATAAGAACATTTCGTGGAAAGCATTGTTGGCTTTCATTGGCTAAAAAACAAACAAAAAAACCACAAACAAACAAAGCAAAAAAACCCAAACAAACAAAAAAAACAAAACAAAGAAATCTGGTATGAAAAAAATAAATTTGGTTCTCTGTCTTACACCTGGAAAGGAAAACATTAAATATGGCACAATGTTAAACATCTATACAAAAAATCCTGAGATCCAGGATGCTATACCAGTTTAAATTACCCTGTGCAATTTTTTTGTTTCACTTAACCAGAAAATTTCAAACAATCCAAAGTCTTACTCTTTTCCTGCAGGAGTACAATACATCATTCAGCAGTCATTTAAATTTTTTTTTAATGTATTGATCTTCCTGAAAGCTGGTAACTGCTGAACACAACAAATTGTTGCACAATGAAGGAAATAGGAAAAGAAATATTCCCTGTGCTAATTTTGTGTCAGCCCACTCTCACTCTCACATTTATTTTCCAATGAGGAAGAACTGGTTTCTTTAAAAGTAACTTCTTGTGGTATTCTGTTGAGTTTATATTTGCCTTTTTTCTGCTTGGTTGCCCTTTTTTTAAGGGGAGGAGTGTGGGACAAGCACAACCCAGCAGCTCTCAGGTGATAGGAACCATTTGCCTGCTCCCTTGGACAGCAAAGCCCCTTTAAGTCCACTTTGCACAAATAGACCCCTAACAGCCCTGCAATTACCAGTAATTTCAATCAAGTGACCAAAGGAATGGCTGACTTGGAGAAAAAGAAAGCATGGCAACCAATTCATGTGTCAAAGTAGCACTCTCTGTTCTGTTAATGAAGCTTTAGGAAGGACTCATGAGTGATTTTTGTTGTCCAGGTTTGAGGACCAGCACTGAGATAGATTAAATAATTCAATTTTATTTCCCTGGTTGTCAACAGCACCTGAATACCTCTGCCAATGTCCCCTCCTGCCCAGCAGGAAACTCAAAACAGCTGAGGATGGGTAACCCCAGAAGGAGCTCCTGGAACAGCACTGAACAGGAGGGAGACAGGATGAACAACCTGTTTTTTCTGCTTAAGGTCATGTAAAAAAAAAAATTTTAAAAAACACCAAAAAACTCAGCCCAAAAGGTCCCCCCAAAAACCCAAACAAAACAAAAAAACCAAACAAAACCCCAAAAAAATCAAAAAGAAAAACCCCACCAAAACCAAACCAAACCCAAAAAAAACCAAAAAGAAAAACCCCACCAAAACCAAATCAAACATAACAACCCAGAAAACAAAAAAAGCCAAACCAAACCAAAATCTATTACCTAAGCCTCCCCACACACCCCACACTCTGTGCAAATGCTGGAATGCACAAGAAGATAGCCTTTGAGGCAGCTATTATCATGCTCAGTCCATAGACTGACTGTGACAGATTCACACACTAACAATAAATAAGTTTATCCGCCTCAAAGAATGTGTTCTTCTCCTCAAAAAAGCTTATTGAACTCTGCTTCCATCTGGGAAAAAACAGTACATTGTTCAATCCTGTTGCCTCAGAGAAATTATCATTTTCAGTTTGTTTTTTATGGGAAAGGAGTAAATTGCAAAATAATAATAAGAAGAAAAAGCAGTAACTCCAAATTACATGAAAATCTACCACGAAGTATTTTCCCATTGCAAAGAAAAACCCACATGAAATACTACTGTTCAAAAAACATTCTTCCTCTTCTTACTGGGCATAAGAGCACTTTTTTTCCCTCAAAAAACCTCATTCACCCTGATTAGTTTATATCACAAAGAAAAAAAGAAAAAAAAACCCCACATTATATATATTGAAGGGATTTGTGAAGAGTAATTTTATAGGTAAAGAGTAAATTACTCTTGTTCCTATGACCACTTAAAAATCTAGTTAGTTTTAGGACCACTGAAGAGTCTTTCTAGGCTAAATTATTTATCTATTTAAGTCTGGCAAGCTTCCCATTTTATTACATTGAAAATCCTACATTTTTCCTAAATGGCTGCAAAAGAGGAATAGTTCTCTCCCCTGAGCTCAGGATTCAGTTCTTTTCTCCAGAAAGCAAGTTAGGCCTATAGAGCTCTAAGCTCTGAAATCATTGCAGCATCACTGCTTCTATGAGGGGAAAAAAAAAAACCAAACAAACCAAAAACCAAAGAAAGAATATTCAAGAATGAAACCTTAAGTTATGTAAGTTCAATATTCACCAAGAGTCACCTCTTCGGGTGGCAAATGAGCCTGCTATGGACACAAGCACAGAAGAACTTGACTCAGATGAAAAATCTCTTAAATATTTCTTTTTTATGGGCTGAGACAAAGAACAGCAGAATTGAACTGCTACAAACCCAAAGCTAACAGAACAAACCATATTTTAACAGAACAAACAGGCACTTGACTGATGGCACTGCTCTGAAGGCAAGAAACCACAGGACATTTGTGGGCAATCTGTAGTTAGGATGACAATCTAGGGAATATAAAAATCACTTATTTCTGCCACTCCTGAAACTGGCTTTGTGATTCTGTGCAGCTTGAACAACTNAGGTCATGTAAAAAAAAAAACATTAAAAAACACCAAAAAACTCAGCCCAAAAGGTCCCCCCAAAAACCCAAACAAAACAAAAAAACCAAACAAAACCCCAAAAAAATCAAAAAGAAAAACCCCACCAAAACCAAACCAAACCCAAAAAAAACCAAAAAGAAAAACCCCACCAAAACCAAATCAAACATAACAACCCAGAAAACAAAAAAAGCCAAACCAAACCAAAATCTATTACCTAAGCCTCCCCACACACCCCACACTCTGTGCAAATGCTGGAATGCACAAGAAGATAGCCTTTGAGGCAGCTATTATCATGCTCAGTCCATAGACTGACTGTGACAGATTCACACACTAACAATAAATAAGTTTATCCGCCTCAAAGAATGTGTTCTTCTCCTCAAAAAAGCTTATTGAACTCTGCTTCCATCTGGGAAAAAACAGTACATTGTTCAATCCTGTTGCCTCAGAGAAATTACCATTTTCAGTTTGTTTTTTATGGGAAAGGAGTAAATTGCAAAATAATAATAAGAAGAAAAAGCAGTAACTCCAAATTACATGAAAATCTACCACGAAGTATTTTCCCATTGCAAAGAAAAACCCACATGAAATACTACTGTTCAAAAAACATTCTTCCTCTTCTTACTGGGCATAAGAGCACTTTTTTTCCCTCAAAAAACCTCATTCACCCTGATTAGTTTATATCACAAAGAAAAAAAGAAAAAAAAACCCCACATTATATATATTGAAGGGATTTGTGAAGAGTAATTTTATAGGTAAAGAGTAAATTACTCTTGTTCCTATGACCACTTAAAAATCTAGTTAGTTTTAGGACCACTGAAGAGTCTTTCTAGGCTAAATTATTTATCTATTTAAGTCTGGCAAGCTTCCCATTTTATTACATTGAAAATCCTACATTTTTCCTAAATGGCTGCAAAAGAGGAATAGTTCTCTCCCCTGAGCTCAGGATTCAGTTCTTTTCTCCAGAAAGCAAGTTAGGCCTATAGAGCTCTAAGCTCTGAAATCATTGCAGCATCACTGCTTCTATGAGGGGAAAAAAAAAAACCAAACAAACCAAAAACCAAAGAAAGAATATTCAAGAATGAAACCTTAAGTTATGTAAGTTCAATATTCACCAAGAGTCACCTCTTCGGGTGGCAAATGAGCCTGCTATGGACACAAGCACAGAAGAACTTGACTCAGATGAAAAATCTCTTAAATATTTCTTTTTTATGGGCTGAGACAAAGAACAGCAGAATTGAACTGCTACAAACCCAAAGCTAACAGAACAAACCATATTTTAACAGAACAAACAGGCACTTGACTGATGGCACTGCTCTGAAGGCAAGAAACCACAGGACATTTGTGGGCAATCTGTAGTTAGGATGACAATCTAGGGAATATAAAAATCACTTATTTCTGCCACTCCTGAAACTGGCTTTGTGATTCTGTGCAGCTTGAACAACTTACAAGAGCTTACAACCTATTTTTTAAGTTGTCTTATTCCTTTCAGTTTGAAAAAGGGGCATTCTTTCAGTGCTCCAATAATCATAATGTAAAAATTACTGCACTATCAGCAAACACCTTCAGCTACCAGGAAACACTGCCATTGCCCCATCTCCCACAGAAGATCCAGCAGAAATGGGAAGCAGGGACAAGTCAAGAGCCTGGGTTTACCCTACAGGTCAAAAGCTCTTGACATTGTGGAACTGATTCCAGAGCTGCAAACTCTTCACTGAAAAGTTTGGAGCCCCTACTGAAAGAAACCATCCCTGCCAGATCCTCAAAAAAAAAGGGAATGAAGAAAATAACATCATTTGCCACAAAGCCACCAAAATGTCAAACAACTGCACGGTCTTTGAGGTGTGGAAATCCACCACTGCTCCAGGGTGCACACACATGGTGATACCACCTAATTCAGTGATTAAACATCTTTCCTACAGGACCTTCAAGGTCTAGAAGAGTGGGAAATCCTGATGAATGGCAAGATCTGCTCTGGATTCTGACACTTCTGGAGAGACAGAGTTTGAAAATTGTACTCCAGATTCTGGCCACAGGTCAAGGGTCCCCTTGATTTTGCAGGGTGGAACGCAGCTTCCTCTTAGCTCTTTCCTAGGACAGCTGTTCTGCAGAGAGAACACCTGGGTCAGCTGCAGGAGCTCAGCAGTCATGGGAAAAGGCAGAATCCAGAATGAAGAAGACAAGAAGAGAGGCTGTGAGCAGCCTGACTGTGACAGCAACTCAAGAGACTGAGTTGCTCAGGCTTTCATTCATTTCACCTTTTACTTCTGGCATCTTTGGCATTTAAGATAAAAATAACTCATGCTAGCTAAATATTTTGCCTGAGTGAACAAGGTGCTTAGGCAGTGAGGTAGCATTAAATACTTGAATTTACTTTTATTTAAGTTTCTGAACGAAAGGCTCTGAACATAAAGTTTTTCCCCCAGTTTTCTTTCCCCAGCCTTGTCCCACATCAATACCAAACAGCAAATCCAGAGACCACTGAGATGAAAGAACAAACAAACAAAAACCTTCAGTGATTTTAGGTGATTTGGACACAGCTCTTGGAGATTTTTACAAGAAAAAGTATCTGATCATGCAAACTTGTTATCACAGCAGAACTTCTCTTAGGAACAGAGGTTTTGCTTGGATAGGCTAAAAACTCCTCTAGATCCATATTCTGCAAAGACATCCTCAACATCACAGAGTTCACTGCCCAAAGAGGTGTAAGTTTCTGGTGCAATATTAGGATTGGCATTGGAAAAATCACTAGAAAAACATTAATTACATGTAGAAGCAGAAGGTTAAAGACCAGCTAGAAGTCGGAGAACTTATTAAATACATTCTATTGAAGTTTGCACAGAGTTTAAGGTCCAATCAAATGCATAAAATGCCTGTCATCAAAAAAAACCTCCTTTAAATCACAACATGTGCAGCAGCAGTGGACAAGCTCAAAAATTTAAATCCTTGTTGTAACAATTTTACTTGAAGCACATGCAGAAGTGAATAAACAGATAATTCTCAGGTTGTCAGCTCTCTCCTAAATTTATACTTTGCATTTCAGTCTGAAAAGTCTTTCTTTAGAACCGCATTTGTCACAGAGAACTTTACTCACAATGTTGTAATTTCAAGGTTGTGAGTAAAAGTCAAATAATCTCTGGATTGAGAGACTGCTGCTCCCAGCTCAGTTATGGAGTCATTGACCTGGGCACTACCTTGCACCCTATTTTAATAAATTCATTAGGACCAAATTCAAAATTATTAACATTTGTTCACTAGTCCACCAAGATAAAAATGTGTAGAAGTCCAGAAGATAAGGGAATATTAAAATAAACTTTATCCCTCTTCATTAAACACATCTAATTTCAAAAGAGCCTCACATCCACCTGCACCTAAACCCATAAAAAGTGAATTACATAGATAGAAATGAGCATTCAAACCAGAGAAAGAAAACACCTCTGAGGACCTCAGAAGCATTAGGTAAGCTACAATGCAGGAATCTGAAGCCAATCTTTCTGTGTCTGCTTTAGCTTTGCTCTGATAATGATACACAGCTGTATTTACGCTGCTGAATATTGACATCAAATGTGCCTGCAACCTGTGTGAGATAAGCAATGCATCTTGCTGGTTTAACATTAACTTTTGGCTCTGCTGACCTGAGTTTTCAAAATGCTCCACCTTAATAGCCCCTTCATTTTCTCAGCCCTGAATAGCTGCACACACAGCCTGCAGACCTGTTTCGTGTTCGCAGCGCTGGAATTCCTCGCTGCACTTTGATCATGGCCCAGTGAGTGGTAATTTTCTATGTTGAACATGTCAGTCTGAAAAAAAAAAACCCAAAAAAAACCCCCAAAACCAACAAGAACAAACTGTTCCCAGTCTCAGAAATCTAAAAACAAAAAATCCACAGTTGCCAAAGTTATCTGCTTCTTATCAAGATCCGTGTTTGGCACCAGATGCATTTGATTCATTCATCATTGTCAGTGCACTAGCACACTAATTATTTCAAATTGTTTCCTCAGGCAGAGGTCTAGGACAAATGCAAGCAAGCCAAAAATAGCAGTTATGAATAATTATGCATCATTTACCTCAAGGCCTGGGCCAGGCTATCATTAAAACTTCTTCTTGCCACCTGTGATCCCAACTAATTGTAGACTTTAAATTAGTTCAAGATTACTTTTTTTCCTAATACAATGCCCACATTTAACCTACCTATTAAAAGTTTTCTGATGCTTTAAAAACTCCCAATAAAATGTCAACAAGGTTCCTTCTTTTTTAACAATGCCTTTGTATTTCACAGCCTGACAAGAAGTTTGCTAACAGGAAAAACTTCAGAGACAAGGTCAGCAACCTCACTTTAAGAGACTGCTGGAGAAGGTTCTTAGAAAAGCACAATTCCTCAACCTCAAAGTAAATCCTGATGCTCCAAAACTAAAGCTTTTTCAGTCCCTAAAACTTTCCCTATTACAGCTCTGACTCCTCCTTAAGGAAAGAAGAGAACTTTGACAACACTGACTTTTCTAACAACAGCCAGAAGAAATTGATAAAACGCTTGCTCCCCCAAATTCAGAAGTGTCTGTTTAATTTTACAGATAGCAAACTCATTAATTCCAGTGGGATCCAAAATGTTGATGCTTTTGCAGAACCAGAGCCTTATTCCATTCACTGTAATGAATGTACCTCCCATGCTCTGGTGCTGCTTTAACTATTCAAATTACAGGTTTAGAATAGAAACAGCTAAAAAAAAAAGAGGAAAACCCACCCTAATGAATTTTCAGTGGAAGAAACTTGTATTTCATTTCAAAAAAAGTGTATGTACCACTGATAATTCCTAAGCACTCTCCAGTTTGGGAACACAGCACATTTTGAGGCAACAGAAAATGTGTAACAGCAGCCACAGATATTAATAAAAATTATAACTTTTTTTATTTACATTTACATTACTTACAATTAAAAATCATGAAAAACCATCTACAAATTCCTCCATTCAGGCACCCAAACATCAGACCTCTCAGGGACAAAAATACTCCACTGTTCAGCAAACAGTGCAAGACATGAAGGAACCAGACCAGCCAAGCTCTGAACCCTTTGGAGCAAAGGATATGTTTATGTGATCTTTTGTGACTTTCCTTAAGCAAGACAATAAAAAATATCAGAGCAGAGTTTAAAAAAAAAAAAAAAATTAAAATGTAAGATGTTATTAGAAAGAAAACACACACAGGAAAAGATGAAGTCAAGCTGTCTTCTGGATAGCTTCTTAAAACATTAGTCTCAAAATAGCTCTGCTATTAAAATCAGATGTTCTTAAAAAATTAATGAATTACACACAGCTCTAAAGCTGGCACACACAATTCTGCACCAGCACCAGACTTCTGGCAGAAGACAAAGGAAGCTAACACGTCCTAAATTGGTGTTTACTAAGTTTCCTAAACAGAAGAAGAAAAAATGACAGCAATGTCTCAATTCTGTGTCCAACTTCCTTGTGTTCAGTTCACTGTTATGGACCTTCTACCACTGAAGTTTGCTATTTACCAATCTGCTTTTGTTTGCTCTAAGGAGCAAGGAAGTGCTTTGCAATTTGTAGAATAGATATCCCCAGAACAGAAATCTCCAGGTCCTTCAAGACTGAATTAATACAACCATGGAGGACTAAGTTCTGGAATTCAAGTGACCTCTTCAACTTCTATTTTCCACAAGGAGAAAAAGGCATAAACTCATCTTTCAGCTCTTTTCTGTCCATCACACACCCCTTCTATGTGAGGTATAGACTGCTAAATGCTCCTCAAAGTAGAAGTATTTTTATTATGAACAACTCAAAAGCTTTGTTATGAGCGAAGTTTTCACAACTAAAACTAATAGGTAAACAACATCCAGATATTGCTTAGAAACTAATGAAATCTTAGCACAAAACAAATTAATATAATGGATTATACTACAAACTGCATTATAACATCACAGTCATCTTAAATAAATATCTCTCAGTAAGTTTTATCAAAATAAACACACTCATTTTTCCAACTACAATTACAGCGACGCTGCTGCATTATTTTTCTTCCACATGCCTCTACTTTTTGTTTTTCCAGACAATGCTGCAGTCAAGCAGCTTTATTTCACATCTCTTCCATGTTACACCCTCAAATTACTTGTCATAAAACATCTGCTTTGAGCAAAACAGCATCTAGAAAAAAAAAAAAAAAAAAAAAAAAATCCTGAAGCTGAGAGCTGCAAAAGTAACCCTGTATTGAGTGCTCAGGATTAGGAAGNTCCTATTCACTGGAAAGAGGATAAAAACCACAGGACAATGAAGTATCAGGTATTTATGAGAAACTGGAACAAATTCAGAGATGCTGTGAGCCGTGGTGTCAATTACACACAGCGAAACACACATAACTCAGGGTGAAAAGAAGCAAATAAGCAGGCTACCCCCTCACCCCACCCGGTTGTTTTATTTCACAGCAGCACAGCAGACCGAGATTCTCTTTTCTAGGATGGCATTCCCATTCTGCAGGGCTCTGCTGCCTCCATGAACCATGGCTCGAGGTAGCTCCAGAGTGCCCAGGAGGGGTCTGGGGGAGTTTACCCTGTGCAGGAAACACAGGGCCAAGAGAACACTGGGAAAGGGACAAAGCCCCACTTAAATGCAGAATTTGTCAGTGTTTGACCTTCAACTGTTTGGGGTTTTTTATCTGTGAGCTAATTTTCCATTCTCATTTTTCCCCATCTACGCTGCAGTTCCTGAATACAGTAAATCTCTCCTTTTTATTTTTTTTTTTATAATCTCTTTTAATATCCTGTGCTCTCTTATCACGCTGCATCCTCCCCTGTAATATATTGTCCATAAATTTTTCAAATGATATTAACTTCACCAGCTATGGAAATGATTGAAATACAACAGTAACTATTTTGTTCTGACAAAAATATTCTAGGGAGGCTCACGCTCGTTCTTGACACAGAAGTAACATCTGGGTCATGCAAATTTAAAAACAGAATAAAATTACTTCAGTCTCAAACTCTAAGTCATAAAAGACACAACCAAAGATGATTCTTTGTCTGATTTCTTCTGATTTATGATATACATTGACTTGATCATTAAAGGAGGTGCATAAGCAATTCAAGTCAAATATGTGTAATTAAAATGCTAAAACTGAAAAATGTGATGTGACATTGTTACAGCTGAAAAATATATCAGCCATAAACACATCATGTGCATGGCCTATAGATTCTATGCCACAGATAAGAATGAAACTTAAATTAGGTTTTTTTGAGGTGTTACATAATAACATTTTAAAAAGCACAGTAATCTTCCATGTAAAAATGAGGTTCTTTCTAAACTGATCCAGCTCACTGATTGAAATGTTTAATTTTTGCTTCTTTTTTCCTGCTCTTTCCTCAGATAATTCCACCAGACTCAAACAATTGTATTTGTTAAACTGAAACTCTGGTTTGGGTCAATTCCAGCTATGTTTCCAGCCGCTCAAGTACCATGGTGCCTTTTGAAAATTGCAACTTATTTTTTATGTCTCCAGCTTCCACCTGTCCCAGTATTCCACTCTGTGCAAAATCTACGGCACACCCTTATGTAAAGCAGGCTAATAACCCCAGTTTGTCACAAAAACTTAGATATGTGGATTTTTTTGCTGCAAGTTAGCCTTTTAACACACCTTCAGAGAGGTCTAATGACATATCTCACACAAAACTCTTCTGCAACTGTAGGTCCAATACCCTCTTAAATTTCCTATGCCTACAAGAACAAAAAGCCAGAGGTAATATCAAAAACTGAGATTGCCCTCAGTATTAATTTCCAAATAGCAAAGGTTATACAATAAATTGCATTTATGTGGTTTGATGACTTTTCTAAGAAACTGAAACTATTCAGAGTTGTGGAATAAAGGCAACAGCGTTTCAAGAAGACATAGGAAAAATTTAAATGGTAGAAGGTAGAGGAAATTATCACCTAGACTTTAACTCTGCACACCCAGTAAAAACTTTTTTTGTACACATAGCCATCCATTAAATTTCATTTAGTTATGAAAACTTTGAAAGCAAGAGATTTAATGAAGACTTAATTTCTCAAAAGGAGGAAAGTGGTCCAGGCCAAATCACCCCATGACAGCGAAACCAACTGAGTTGCTCAAAACAGAAAGGTTGGAGCATTCATTTCTTCATATTAAAAAAAAGGTAGGAAGTGGAGAAATAAAGAATAACCTTTAAGAGCAATAAGAAAACAGTCAAGTTCTATAAGGCAGATATCACATTGCACATTGTCAATACGCTGCAGTACAAAATCAATGTCTATCAAATTAATTTCTTATTCACTCTTGTACCATCAATCACAAGGAACTTGATATCAATACAATAATCTGGTCTACAGCCTTCATTTGAATTAAACTGAATTCTTTTAATACTGGCTGCTTTCCTTGGGAATGGCAAGGCTCCTTTGATTTGTCAGAGGTTGGGGTTTCTTTAACTTCCAGTAAAATAAAAAACTGATTTCCACAAATGTTTATATACATTGCTATATAAATTGCTATATGTGGCTGCTCTGATATACCAGCAGCAGAAGTTCTAGTTTAATAAATTTCAGTTTCTTTTGGATGAGTCTCTTGAAATTATCATGTAAATACTAAAAAAATACCAACTTGTTTGCATGAAGAAAAGACAAGATTTGTACAGCAGGACTGATTAAAAAACTTTGAACTGTCAGGACCTAATGCAACTCACAGATAATAAGTACCTACTGTAAGGCTATGAAATGTGGTTTTATGCACTGCATACAGTATAAATGTATATAAATTTCTAGAGCTTTTTGATTTTCAACTTCTTTATCAGACAAGAGTGAGTGTGTGCATAGCTATAAAGATATTTGCATTCATAGAAAAAAAAGACCACAGAGAACTTTTACTCTTTCCCTAAATATGTAGGAAAAGAACTATTAGAATTTTGCTTTATACTGTAATACCTTTGAGCAGGACTCTGTATTTATTTTACCCATTAAGGTATCTGCTAAACCATGGAAAAAGAGACTTAAAAAGAAAAAAAAAAAAAAGAAAAAAAAAAGAGATAAATGCTGATGTGGAAGGAATCACTGCTTCAGGAACATGCAGCCCTCTGGATAGAAATGACCATGCTTCTCTACAGACCCCAGAGCAGGAAGAAAACTTGGATTCTCTTCCTGGTTTAATAAACAAGGGGAAAAAAATAACCTATAACTCATGCATGTCTCTTTCTAAGTTTGCAGCTTGTTCATACATGATTATGTATTTTAAAGATTGCATCCTTCATTTTTCTTTTTTTCTCCTTCTTCCTGAACTTCCTCTTGGTCTCTTCCTCAGTCCCACCTTCCTTTGCTCTATTTTAAAATCTATTATATTGTGATCTCCTGTTTTCCCCTATATCCCTGTTCATTTCAATGCACAAAATGTCAAGTGGCACCAAAAAACCTAATTCTAAATTATTCTGTCAGTTATTCCAATATCATCTTTCTTGCATTATTCTTTGCTTACACATTTTTAGAGATTTGTGGACAATGAAACAATGTTTTTAAACTAATTTTGGTTTTATGCAAACTCCACATTAATCAAATTGTTCTGGGTTACTTCTAAGATTCTTCACTTTTTCTTCTTTTTATTTGCCCATTCTCTCTCAGATAATACAATATATCTTTAGTATTTATTTTGACCTTTTGGCATTCTTACTTTATTATCATTTTAATAATGCCATTGGCCATTCCATAACCTTTCCAGTTGCCCAGAATACCATTTCCATTGCTCACAGCAGCCATCAGTGGTTACTTATTACAATTCTGCATTCATTCTCTCATCACAACAAAGGCATTTACAGTCACATTGAACCAATGATTCCTCTTCAGACACTCCACCTCTGTCCTTTCCAGCCATGACTTTGTTCCACAATGTCTGGCAGAGAACGTGATGCCAAAATATAATTTATTTTCATTTTGGTTCATGCATTTACAAAACATTACTCACATTTCGAAAAAAAAAAACCCAAACCACAAAACTTTTACATTAACTCATCTCTTTGTTATGTTCATTGCAGGAACTTTTACCTACTTGAAGTCATATTTTACTCTTAGCAACAATGGAAATTCAGCACAAATCCAATTTGAATATGAACAAGGCATAGACAAAGAGAAATAAAACCCTGCCATAAGTTACTAAATGAACTTGATTCCTAAATACAACACATTGCAAGTGGCCATGACAAAAATCTGTTTACATTTGGTCACAGCACTGCCTTGAACTCAACTAGGGAAGCAGGTTAAACAAACCTACACCACATTTGGCCAGTGTTTGTAAACACCTCTACCATGCACCACTTAAAAGGCATATGGTTTTAAAAAGTTCACTTCCAAACATTTCAGAGGCAATTAAATATACATTTTATGTTAAATATAAAATAGGGTGGCAGATAGAACCCTGCAAAATGTTTGTACATCAGCATTACAAGAACCCATGAACCTGCAGTTCAGACACTTCATTGGTCCACTGGTGAATCTTCCTTATTTTTCAAAGGACATAAACACAAACAACTACACATTTAATGCAAATGATATGTTTAATAACAGATTATATTGCTCTTTTCCACCTTCTATATAGGAACCTGCCATTCCTCAGATTAAAACACAACTCTGAGTCAAGTAAAACCTTGTGTATTTTCTTTGGTCTGTCTTCAAAGTCACCACATTTCAGCCTATATAACACAGATTGCAGACCTTTTACTTTGTGTCTCTATTAATAGTGGTTTACCCCAGTAAATTAGCTCTATGGGTTTAATGCTGCCCTCCACCTTCTAAATCAAGACACTGCAATAGTGCAGTCACATGCAACAACAGAATTTTCAAAATGTAGCATGCAGTATATGTCAGTTTTCCTAAAAATCTTAAAGCACCAACATTCAACATTTACTGTTTTCAAAACGTTTTCCATTCTCTCAGTTTCTGCTCCTATTTTCTCTATCAATACTTCAATACAAAAATCCCAAACTCTTCAGGAAGTCAGCGGTGTAGCCCACTGTGCACCCTGTGCTTGCTGCAGCACAAGACAGACAATGCACAACTTTCTCTTAAAACACTATTTAAATTAAAAATGTGACAGCACTGATGTTCAGTAAGGGGTTTGTTCCCATTTCTACCCATCCCTCTGTTCTTCAAAACCAACACCTGCCTTTAGTATTTTTTAGATACTCCAGTTTTTGTACAGTAAAAATCAGTAACAATTCAGGATTGCTGTGGTTCTGGCAAAGCAACCCTGTGGTAAAGGGAAAGTTTCCACCTGGGCTGCACATTTATTTTGTGCATTACCTCACCACCTCTGCCTGTCCTTCATCCACAGAGCACTTTTCTACAAGATCTGATTAACATTCACCCTCTGGATGTTTTCATTGTAAGAGGATGTTCTAATCTGAAAACCATTTACTTCTGAATACACACCGCTGAATTACGGTGCCATCAGCAGAAGTTCAGCTCAGCTTCTCCTCTAAACATTTCTTCAGGCTAAAACACTTCTACAGAAATGCTCTGCAGTTCAAACATTTATTACCAGGTTTCAAAGTAAAATTAAATTACCATCAAGGATACATTATGTTTATTAATAAAGTGTCACAGAAATATTAGTGAAAGTTAAACAGGTAACACAAGGATATCAGGGAACATAAACGCTCAGGTTCCAGTAGCAGTGTTTGCTTTGCCAGGTTACACATCCCATAAGTCTGATGGAATGCACTCAATGTGATGTATCAAACTACAAAGGCAGGAAGAAAATTAACTTCTGAAGCTCTGGTTGGGATTTTAATTCTTGTGAAAAGTGGAGAAGTGAGAATCCTGTTTGATTGGACTCTGAGTGAGTTTTTACAGAGGAGCACAGAGGCAGAGCTTTCAACAGGTGACAGGCACAAATGGCACTGAATCCATCTCTGAAATATGAAGTCAGAGTCTCAGGGAAACCCAGAGTTAACCCAAGCTCTCTCCCTCTCAAAGCAGCCACAGGGTCCTGTCTTTTCTCTGGAACATGAAGGTTGTTGTGGCATCTTTATTCCCCACTGTCACATGGGAAAGAAGCTCCAAGCCTTCCAGATGGAAGGCAGCAGAAACAGCTCCATAAGCAATTTAAATCCAGGTTGCTTTCTGGAGATCTCATTCCACTCTTGGATTCTTCACTCACCCTCACACCTGACATCTCTCCACACAGAGCTGAATGTTTAATGTCACTATTCCCAAAACTCTCACATTCAGTTCAGCTGCCATTATTTCCTCAGCTCTTCTTTTTTTTTTTTTTTTTGTATCCTGTTTATCCACAAAAAACATTTGGGTTTTTTAAACAAACAAAATCCCCACAAACAAAAATCCAAACAAACAAACCCACCCCAACCCAAACAAACAAATAAACCCCAAACCACTCAATTTCCAAAAAGCACTTTTGTTACTGAATCTTAAACAGACAAAATCTCCCCTCTGAGCAGAAAATACAATCTTGGGATTTTTTGCTATTATGGAAAGAGCTATTAAGATTGGAAAAAAATCTTGAAAACATTCAGATTTTAGACAAACAAGTCTCCTATTATAAGAGCCTTTCAATCACAAGCTAGTTGAAGGCCAGACTTCTTATTTTTAGGAGCTGTGAAGAAATAAGCCACACTGTGCTGTTATCTTTCTTTTCAAGAAATCCCTCCAGAACCCATTTAGCTTATACTTGTTAAATCCCCAGGTTGTAAAAGGAATGTAAACTAAACTGCAGCGTTGCTGTGAGGTGTTTCTAGACTGAAGCACTCCATCAGATACACAGATAAAACACCTACATCCTTACTTCATCCCATTCTTGGATATTTTTCCAGCATCCTACTAGAGGTTTTCCACATTAACCTCCCCATTAAGGAAGCCAGGACAGCAGTGAGTATGGCATCACACCTAATAGGACTGTTCAATACCAAGTTAGAGGACAAATACGTTGCAAAAACACAGGGATTGTTCAGTCTTGAAAAAGGAAAAAAAAAAAAAAAAAAAAA
>VZRH01004878.1:1317042-1340144 GCA_013397555.1 Urocynchramus pylzowi
GGAAGCGGGATGGGGAATGGGAGATGGCAGCGGGGACGGGAGGCGGGGATGCTGCGCTCGGAGCGAGCCGGGCTGTGCCGTGCGGACTGAGCCCCCGCCGCTCCGGGACACCAGCACCAACATCCCCGCCGGGCACAGCGCTGTGGGCACGCTGTCCCAGCTCCCCACCAAGCCCGTCACCCTCCTCCAGCGGGATGCCGCGGGGCTGGGAGGGGAACAGCGAGGCGCTGCATGCTCCCCACACTCTCCATCATCATCATGACGGCACACGGCTGTGCCCGAGCCGCAGCCCGTGTCCCCGGGGCTGGCGATGGCCCAGGCCGGGCTGAGGGTGGCCGGGGCAGGCAGGGAAGGGCAGGATGTGTCTGGGCCGGGAAGCGCTCCCGGCACCGCCCGCCCGCCCGGCCGGCGCTGCCCCCGCTCCTCAGCCTCCTCTTTGCCCGCTCCGGGCAAGCCAAAGCGGGCGAAGTTAGGAAATTAATTACCACAACCCTCAGGCTATTTCCACAAACCATTCTAAAAAGATTGGGGGAAGAGGGAAATCAAGCAACGCGTGTCTCCTGCCTTGAAACATCCTGCGAGTCTCGCTCCTTCACCCTGTACAGCCTTCAGGGCCCTTCGTGCCCACTGCCCAACTCCTCCTAAAAACACTTTATACCTTCTAAAAGCACTTCTAGAACTACAGTCGTCTCACACTGAATGCTCACAGATATTTGGGGAAAAAAGAAAGAAAATCCAGAATAAGCTACCTACCCAAACTATTGAGACCATAAATATAACCACAGCAAAGCTATCAGGAGAAAACATTTACTGGCATTTTTAACTGGAGACAGGAGTTGCTTGTCTTGTGGACTTGATGTTATAAAAACAGTCTTAAAATCGACTGCAGTGTGCCCCTGTGATAAATAATATTGCATTTCATGACAGTTCCTGTATTTACTTTGTTCTGTTCCGGTTTATGCAAATAAATTCAGCACAAAAGAATAAAATTATGAAGTAAGCGTTTCTTTACAAAATGAAAAATATATCATGGCGATGAGACCATTTGAGAGAACTTCTCACAAATGGCCTGGATTTATGCTGACAGAAGTAAAATTCTGCCCATGAGGAGAATGATGTTGCTTCTAAACTTTGAAAGTTAAAAGGGAAAATTGGAAGCTGAAGCATCTCCATTTCCAATTTTAAATAATATCTTTATTTAACTCTTGGAGCAAAAGCCAAAACTTGCTCTTTCCTTTTTTTCTTTTTTATTTGAAACCACAGAAAACTGATCTCCAATCTTCAGCAATCTTATTACCAGTAAATAAAAGGACTGATGTCCTCCCTCCTACAGGGAGGGTGTCCATATTTTTCATTATAAAATATGGTATAACGACATTTGTCTGATTGTACTTTTTCTTCTTGTTGTATAATTATTTTTAACAGAAATCACATAATTTGAAGTAACATAGTAAAAAAGTAGAATAAAAGCCTCACTCCCTTAATAATAACCACTGAAACTAGCAGTTTCTACTTTAGATCAACTTAAAAGCTGTTTTAAAAATGTACAGCACCATTATGATCACATGGAGTTTTTAAAATGAATGCAATGCAGACTACAATTATCAAAAAAACACATCTTAAGAACATTCCAGTGTTCCACATTTTAAAAAGGAAGGCATTTCTCTCTGGTAACAATTCCTAACAAGACCAGGGGTGCATAACATTCTGAAGTAAGATGTTTAATCTCTTTCTTTTCCCCAAAGCATTTATTTTATTTCTTTAGTCAACTCCACTTAAGTTTTTCGATTTAAACTTCCCTTTTAAATGCATGCTTAATGCAAACAGCAGAAGATAGTACACAGAAGAAACACAAGCCAAACCCAGCTGAAATACACCAAAAAAATAAACTGTCATTGACTTCTTACACACTGCTTCTGAAAATATCAACAAAACTCACATTTATTCAAAATCAGTCATGGATATAACAATATTCACAGAATTAACATATTTATCTGGCCTATCTCACAGCTTTATGTTGCTACAAGAAAGATCTATCAGAAAGGGGAAAAAAGTATAATACAAACAATTTTATTTTTACTAATTCAGATTTTCTGTAATTACTAATTCTGTAATTACTAATTCAGATTTTCTGTAAAAGCACACCCACAAACTGAAGAAACCACAATTGCATTCTGATTCAAGGCTGAGTGTGAATGAAGAGACTTCAAAAAATTCAGAAATCAGGAAGATTTTTAATTGTCCCTCTCCAAAGAAAAATCATTCATTTTACAGCAGAACATTCAGAGAGTTTTATTCCAGCAGGAAGAAAACAAGAAGTCTAAAACTGAGAAACAGCACATGCTTGATTACAGAAAACTGAAGGTGAAAAGAAAAACTTTTATGAAAGCTCTTTTTAAAGTTTTCTCTATTTTGAAAAAAGGAGAATCAAGTGAAACAAATACACTTTCAGTGCACCCCAAAAGCACATAAGGGAAAAAAATGAGCATATTAACAAAAAAAAAAAAAAATTCCCAATCAGCCACTCATTGTAAGAAGAAACAAAGTCTATGAATCACAAAACCAGAATCCCAAGTGGTTCATTTGACTTGCAACCGTCACAACAGTCTGCCTGCATTTCAGACATGATACACGAATTGTGGAAGGCAGGGTAACAGTATGAGCTTGTTAGGAGACCAGAGCTCAGGCAAAACAGATAAATCTTGATTTTACCAGAACACATTGTTTTAAGAAGTACTAAGGAAATTCCACTGCTGATGGATAGGAAAAAGAAAGTATACAGCATAACGTGTCTGTTTTCATTTTTAAAACAAGGACCTATTTTTTTTTATTTTACAAAGATATCTTTAAGTTTCAGTGTTTTGTCTCCTACCAATTGTTTGATATCACTGGGCTCACTTTGAAACTAATTTTCACAACCACTTAGTGATTCCAGTAACACTGCCCACTTCATGTACAGTAGTGCTTAGAAGTTGTCAAGTTTGGTGTCAGACAAAAAATAAACACAGGCTAAGATGTCAATCAGCATCAAAAAAGCCCTAAAATGAGGCGTTTGATAAATTTTTGTATTTTTGTTGGCCAGTTTTTAGGTTTTTTGTCAGCTCTGCTGCCCTGAGATTCCGCAGTGGTGTGAAAATGTGAGGCTTGTGCAAGGAAGAAAAACTTGCATGTGCCCAGCTGAAAGAAAGGCACAAGGAAACCCACTGGTATTAAGGACCTACTAAAAGAAACTAACAAATCCAAACCTTCTACAGAACAGGATGCAATTAACAGCAAGACACAAAGCTGCAGGAAAGCAAACCTTGTGGAAATACTTATTAATCTTCAAAACGTCTTCTGCATTAACAGAGAAACTTTCCAGTCACAGTGGGCTGCGAAACTGATCAGAGAAACTGATTCTTGAATGACGAATTATTTGAGAGTACCTTCCTCAGAATCAGGATGTACCCTGCACAAATTCTCCTATACCTTCACCTAGTCACAAGGGACATCTAAATGCTTGTATAAGTCTGGCTCTTCTGCAGTCACTCTGTCCATGAAATCCCACAAAAAGAAAAGACCCAAAAGTTTTACAGTGCCACACATTAGCCAACTACTGAAAGCAGAACAAATGAAACCAAGGAGGCTGCCAGCAGCTTGGGTAGGCAGCAGTGAAGGCTAATGTGACAAACTACTTTCAGGCTTTTGAAATATAAGAAAGGAGGCATTTTCCTCACTTTTGCTCAGATTTCTTTTGGATTCTAACCCAATTTTTGGTTGATGGAAAAACTCTCATTAATCTCAGTCACGAAGGCTCTAGCCTGCCTGGCACAACACCAGTTATTAGGGGAGCAGGGAATGTTACCCTTCTCTCCTCAAATACTGATGAACCAGTTTCCATTACTGACATGATCAGCTTGATTTGTTCAAATGACCATCAGAGTGACCACTAAGAAAAAGCCAAGTTATCCACACCAGATTTCAATCTACGTGCCCAGAAGTTTAAGGTACTGAGTATGGCCAGCTCTCAAAGAAATCTAATGTTTCTGAAGAAACTCAGGGATTTAGAAAACTGTCAAGATCAAAGACAGAATCGTTGTTTTTCCAATCAGCCTTTTAAATTTTGTCTGCATTTTACTAACTTTAGCTAAGTACAGAACTCATTGAGGTTGGGTGGGTTTTTTTGTCACAGTTGTTTCTGTTGTGGTTTGTTTTTTCCTGACTTGGTTTGGTATCTTTCTTTAACAATTATCTTTTACATGACAGTAAAAAAATGCCACAGCATTCCTTTCTCTAGCTGCAAACAAAACAAGATAAGAGTGATTTCTCTGTTACTTTTCTACTGACTACATGAAAAAAACATGACCAAAAATTTCAAGTCCATAAATTTGACTAATAAACACGTAAAGATTGAGTCACAAGCTGCGTGACTGAGGAACGATGGATTGAGATTATGTCACGAATGATTTTTTTTTTTTTTTCAAACTTCACCAAAAAAAAAACATGGAGCAGGAGTCAGATACATTTTTCTCCCTAAAAAAATGATGCTGAAACCAATAAAATTCCTCCCATGAATATGCAGAGCGGGGTTTAGACTGTACTCCTTTTGTCCTGTATGAATTATCCATCACATTTCTATTGTATATTATTAAAGTGACTTGCTTTGTCCTCCCAACCCCCACATCTGTGCTGCTGTAATTTATGTGAATTACAGTTAATGATCATTTGCATTATGCTTAATCAGCATATCAATAATATACTCTGCACAGAGTAAGTAGCTCTTCTTTCTTTCCTTTTTAATGAAACCTATAGAAATGGAGCTGGGGTTTGACTGATTGGCATCACAAAAAGGTTGCCTGGGCAGGTGCTGGGGATGGTGGCACAGGACAGGGGCCTTGTGGCTGCTGCCAATCATGCTCAAGCATCAGCAAAACCTGCTATTATATTTTTTAATTCTTGTGCCTTGCTATCTGGAGGGGCCAATGCTTTGTGCTGTCAGGGTTTTAATGAGCTTGACCAGATCAGTGTTCCTGGAGCCAAGGCTGTGGCTGTGTGGGATGGTTCAAGGAGAGATCACATTCTTCCAGGGTGATACTACTCACCAGAGTCTAAACCACTGCCATTACAGCATGCTCATGTGGGACACACAAACCCCTGAATACCAATGAGCTACAAACCATAACATGAATATTCAGGAATTTCTGGAAAACTATTACTACATATGCCCAAGTCGAGGGAAGTTGTAGGAATAAAGAAGAAACAATCAATTTGGGTCATTTTGCCAGAAATCAATCAATATCATGTATCAACAGGATAAAATTATTAACCCAGTAAGAGGTTTGTTAAACACTTCAGTTAAATTATTTTTAAAAACCCTGTAAGTCACCAGCTTTGGTGTCCTGACATTTATGTGAACACTGCTGCACGCTCCAGAGGAACTGGCACGACACCAATATTCTCATTTGTGAGTCACAGCCTCCAGTGCAGCTCTATCAGCTTTACCTTCTAAATCACTGCTCTGCTATTAGCAATCTTTCAATATGATGTGACATCTTTATTATAATTTTTTTTCCACTGAAGTTTAAGTTCATATTTTAGCTCAGAGACAGACACAGCCATATTTACCAGGTTTAATTAATTGACTATAAATAAAGGGCTGTAAGAAGAAGGCGCCTCTCTCACACGATGTTCAAGTTGTCACCATTTTACAGCAAAATACCAATTGGGGTAGGATAAACATTGTTATTTCTATACTTTGCATTTGTATTGCAATATGTAAGCCTAAAATTTCAAGGTATTTTGAAGACTACAGTCTAGAGCCTCCGTTCTCTTCCAAAAACAGTCACAGCATATGATCTACATTAATTTACTGCCACGCGATTTTTAACTGGGAATTTCATTAACTTGTAAGAACATCAGTGAAATTCCAGGATTTACTTTGGCTCCAATATCCGAGGATATGGCAGTAAATAGGAACAGCATGTACAAACACACGCAAACAACAACTTGGGCTGGATTTACCTGACAAAAACTTGCAAAAGCCAGTAAAATTGACCTTGACAGATCCAGGGGCCCTTTTTGGTGGGGTAATGCAGCACATCTGTTTTCCTTATAGCCCCCATGATACCCTGCATCATTCCCTACCAACTGCTTTAGGCATCCAAGGCAGGAGAGACACAGCTGCAGGGAGCAGAGCAGCAGATCTGCACAGCTGCAAGGAGCTGAACAGAGCAGGAGAGCAAAGCAGAGGAGCAGTGGGAGCTGGGAGAGAAAGGCTTCATAAAAAAAATACAAGTGAAAAAAAAAAACCCCACAATGATGAACTAGAAATTGCTGGAGAGTTCCCTCTTGGACATCCTGTTTAGAGATGTTTCTTGTTGGGAAAAGTCAGCAGAAAAAGCCACTAGGAGGAAACCTGAACCCTCTTCCCACTTCTTTCCCATGAGAATGGAACAATTTTATCCAGAGTCACAGAGAGACATCCATGCATAAGCTCAAAAAATGAACCAAACCTTTATCCTTAAATACTGCTAAACACCTGCATAATGCCTAATATCAAGAAGGCACAACTTTAACATTAGCAAAGGAATCCCATGAGACAGAGATGCAAAAGCACTGTTAACACTGATTCTGTAAAAGTGATAAAGGTGAATCAACAGCTTGCCCAAAGTTTATTAAAAAAAAAAAAAAAAAAAGAAAGTCTCACAGGTGCTTTCTTTCAGGAAAGACTTGATGGCTCAGCCTTCTCTGAGAGCAAGGGTAGCTCTGGACATGGGGGCTCAAGTGGGTTTTTTTGTGTTTGGGGGAAACAGAATGCAGGAATGCAAGAGTCATCCTGCATATCTGCAGGATATCTGTAATATCTGTACATATCTGTAATGCAGAAGGAGAGTGATGGGATGTTCCTACACACAAACACACATTCCACAGACATGGAGGTGGGGAGTGAACACATATCAGCATCACCAGACAGATATGCACCATTTAGTCATCAATATGATGTTATCAAGAAATTTTTAAAAATAGTCTGCTGGCAAAAACTGTGTACAAATGATGGAGTTAGCAAATTGGAAAGCACAGTGCTTTAAGACTGCACTTCTAAATCTTTCAATAGAATGCCTAGTTTCATTAGATCTGGATACAAGGTAAACAAAACCACCACCTCTAGAGCATTATTTAGTCATTTCTGTAGTAGTACTTTAAGTCACAACTCGAACAGTTCAGCAACAACTTAGCATAAAAGTTACAAACAAGTACTTACATCAGGGTAACACTTATGTCCACACAGTTTTCACCTCCCACAACTTCCATCTGAACAAATTAGCAAGTAACACCATGAAGCAGAGCCATGATCTCTTTTAGAAATATACTTTATGACAGAGAAGGAGCAGTACCTAAAGAGAACATTTTGCTGCTGTTGTTCAGTGCACCTCTTGCTTTCATGTTTCTCCCCAAGGAACGAGCCCTTCCAGGGGTTTACCTGCAGTGGGATGGGTGTTCTAAAGAAAAGGCCCCACACCTGTGTAAGCCATATTTTGCAAGTTCAGAGCAGATTATTTTTTGCATCTCCAAAGCCCCAGCATTATTGCAGTGTCCTCTGAAGAGGAAACAATGGTTAAACAGCACATTGGTCTGCAGCAGTCTTTCCCATTTCACACTCCAGTGAACTCACCCCATGTGACGGGTAGGAGATCCAGCCCAGCTCCCCTTGAATTGTTTTTGAATCCAGCAGATTAACTACAAAAGAAGACACAAGGAAGAGGAGTGAGTTTCCTTTGCCTCTGCCCAGTTAACCTCAGTCACCCACACCCAGAGCTGTGTTTATTTGTGAGCAGTTGATTTGTTCAGGTGGCCTGGCGGTGAAGCTGCACGGAAGAAAAAGACAGACAAATGAAAATGATCGTCTCCTTTAGCTTAAAACACTATGAACAGCAGACAGGGCAACTTCTGAAAACCAGAAAAGTGACGAAAAACAAACAATGGATCACTGGCTAAATTAATTGCAGCAGGGGGTGGGAACAGATCTCTTCTATCAGCTGCACAAACCACAGCGTTTTCCCCTCGGATGCCTGAAATTTGGGTCACTGCATCTAACTGAAATGGTGAGATCTGAATATTTAAATCATTATTTGATTAAAGGCATCTATTTGGCATCTATAATCTTCTCAGAATACAGGGATAAATAATGAAAGCTGATTCAAGTTCTTCCTGCAGTACTTTCTTGCTTCTGATCTAATTTGTTCTCAAATTGTCTTGCAGTAGTGTTTTCTAAATGTCATGTGTAACATATTAGATACAAAAGTAATTATTTGCAATGTTACAAGTTCAGACAAACCTGCTTTTAAAGAGGGCCATCAATTGATTGCTAATCTTGCTGGTTTTTCTTTTTTTTTTGAGCCATGCAATAATTTTCAGTGTGAAAAGGAAGATTTTATTTGTAAACAGTCTGACAGGCATTTTCCAGTCAATCAAATGTCAGTGGGTTTATACATATTTTTAGACACAATAGTTATTTAAAATACATACATACATCCAAATTAAAGGATATTCCTCTTTTGGCATTTATTTGTTTCCTACAAGCATAAAAAATAAATTATTTTCCTCATCTTGGCCATACGGTCTCCAAGTGCTTGACCACACACTTCCCCTAAGTGAATACTTTATCAACATGAAGCAGAACAGGTGAAAATATACAAAATACTATATAAAAGAAAATAGCCTCTATATAAATATCAACTAATGAAGTATTAATACTTCATGGCAACACTGTAATATTTATTATCTGCAATCTGGGCTTACTTTTGCTGGGTGTGTTCACCACTCCCCACCACCCCCTTCATTTTTTTTTCCCCCTGCAGTATGGAAATTAATGAGAATGAGAAATGAAATAAATCTCAGCATATACTAGGACATTTTAACACCTGACAATGACAGATCTATTAGAGGTAGCCACTGTAGCAGCTTCTTCTTCTATTTGTTAACCTGAAGGGTTGTCACTGTCCCCAGAACCAGATGGCCTGAGCATTGGTGCTCCAAGTAAACAGAAGATCAGGAAACAAAAATTGAGGGACAATATCTATGCATCAGCTGAGTTAAGCTATATGTATTATTAGATCATTCTCCTTTTAACTGCTGTTTGATTTTGGACACCACTTAAAAAAGGGAGAGCTTTTGAAGGTATTATTTTTACTGTTAATTAGGATGTACAGAAGGAGACACAGGTATAAAGTATTAGAAATGAGACTGTGCTATAAAGAACTATAAATAAACATATTTTCTACATTTGTCTGCACACATATTTGTGTTTTGTACGGATATATGTGCACTGCTATACTGCAAGGACTGAGCTGCTCTGCCATCTATGTGAGAAAAATGTTTCCCCCTGCAGTTATACTCCCCTCTAAAAGAAAACAATAGCACTGTTTTATCTACATTAATAAACAAAATATCTTTACTAATCTTACAGAAAGAACATAATCCAGTGCTACATATTTCTTAGCTCTGAATCAAGTCCTCAATCACGTACACAAAGAAAAATCAGTCAGTCCTTTATTGAGTGCACAGGGCCCTAGGCAGGCTACACGGCAGCAAGGTTTGCATTATTATCCATAAAAAGGAAACAGCAATAAAAATTCAAAAGGAAAAGTGCACTTCTCATTTTTTGTTAGTGGAAATTCCCACAGATTCTGGATCTCCTGGGATGAGACAGATCTGTTTGCCATGCATCTGCACTGCACAGTGCTGAAGGCAGCGTGACTCCTGAGGAAAATCACTTGGCAAGAAGTGGCTGAGGCAAATCACTCGGGAGCAAACTTAAGTGATATATTTTCTATCTAACAAATATTAATATATTATTATATTAATGATGTATTATTTATTCTTTCAGAACGAGCTTCTTGAAAACATGCTTGCAGTCACTCTGAAATTGATGAATTCACTCCAAACTCATCAGTTTCATCTGCAAAACACAACCAAGCAATCGACCCACTGCTTGGTGGTAGTTTCCCCTCTCCAGATCTGCCCTGCAGGTCCAGCTTGCCCTCACAGGCATCACAACAGGACATGGCTGGCAATCAAATATTCTGTGTCCCCCACGACAGGCAGGTGCCTCAGCCATGGGGCAACCTGATATCATCAGGATCAAATCTATGAAGTTAAGAACAATTTTTCAATTCTCTCCTTCATTCCACTTTCCTCATCTCCTTCAGAATGGAACCACTGCTTTTCCATGCTCAAACCTGTTTCACTACATTTTAGAAGTCCTTGCAAGGGAGGTTTTCACACTGGCTGCAGGAGGCTTCTGGTTCAGATGTGTGTTGTGCTGTTCTTTAATAGTATCTAAAATGCAAAAAGCATATTTCCTTTCAAGTAGTAACCTCAAAAAAAAACACCTTCCTCTTCCTGATAAAAGTTTCTAGGAGATTCATTTTCCCTGTGACTTCAAGAGAGTTGCACACCTCGATAGAAAGGAAACAATAATGCAGAACTTAGAAGATGCAATCCTGGTCTCTAGACAGAAATGACTGGGAGAAGCAGTGGTACATTTTGTCATTGTATGTCCTAACTCTACATATTAAACTGGAAACTAGAGGAGAAAATAGCATTTCCCTACACTAAAACATAAGAAATACATAAAGGATGGGTTAGAAATTCATTGTCTGATGTATTTTTCTTCATGGATTCGGATGGTTAAGTAAAAAGTAAAAATGTAAAACTTAACACAAGTACTCGATTCCTACATTAACTCATTACAACTTCTTTTAATCCTGATAGATCCTTTAGTATAACAAAATACAACACTTGGTCAGGTCCATTTTATGAACCAATTCATGAAGTGTTTCATGAAGATGTACTCAGTCAGATCCTCACCAGCAGGAATTTTTCAGTGTGATCCTCATTTGTTTTCCCACATACTATTAAAGTTAAATGAAAGCAAATACTTAAATATCCTACAAATGCCTACAGCCACGTATTTACTAAATGAAAGAAGTTTATGAGTTTCTCACACAACTCATTTGCTCTCCTTGTACCAACTCCTCCTGCAAAACTGTGAGACCATCACTCAGCTGGTTCCTACAAAAAAAATCCCTGAGGTTGACCAGTCAGTTACCAGGGGTAAATCTTAAAAAAAGCTGAACAGTTTAATTGCTAGGGACAATTCTTTCCAACAGAATGCCTTGGAAAAGATTCCTGGTTGTGCTGAGGAGACACAGAGGAGCTCTCATAAAGCAACTTTAAGTAAATAAATAAAGTGCTGTCTGACTAGCTTGGTGTCCTGCATTGGTTCCCATCATGTAATTACCTTGATTTAAAGCTACTGGTAATTCTAAAGGAGAATTTACTGGTATTAAGACGAGCAGCCATGACTTCTGACTCTGGAAATCAGTGATTTGGTCCTCCTGTACAACAGCCCTGCTCTCCACACTACAGTGCAGTATTTCTGCCAATGCAGCACACCCCTAAAATGCCAATTAAGAACATTTTCTCTTTCTAGAGACTCTCTCCTGCCTGATTCTCTTTGCCTTCCCCATGCACAGCCACAGGAGAAAGCATTATCAGCTCCCTCCATGTGGATTTCCAGGGGGAAAATCGAATCTCTCTCCAGAACTGGAACAGGGATGTGGATGTGAAACACAAAGCTCTCTCACTCTCCCTCTCACGGCATCAGCAGCAGATGAATGGAGGCTTGGGTGGAATATGACACTCATGCTACCAGAAACTGCTTCCAGATTTGGGAGTGATGGTCCAGGACTCACTAACAGCATGTTTCATCAGGAGGGATGTCAGGGAAAGAAAAGAACCCTAAGACAAAAGTGATTCCTGAACACAGTCTGAAAGTTGCAGCATTTCCAGAAACACGTGGGGTAACAACTGCCCCAATGAACTGAATACAGTAGAAATACCTCCCACAAGAATGGAAATAAACAAACAACTCTTGTGCCAAGTAGAATCACTCTGAGATTCCCCTCACTGCTGAAGAAATGAGGAAAGCCTTCTACAGGACACTATCCTGCAACTTGCAATATTTAGAGAACCACCTACAAACTTCACCAGTGGAAAGCGTTTCCAAATTTTCTTCTTTACATAGAAAATACAGAGCAATAGCCAATGTCAAGAAATACATGAAATATTTTTTTCTTCAGCTAATTAACATTTTCCATTAATATTTTTAAAAAATGCACAAAAAAACCTCACACCACTATGTTGTCTCTGCTTGTTTGGCAACAAACTTTAAGTTTAGAAATACCCTGGCTAGTTATTAAAAAAATGCCAACAAATCGGAAAAATTAAATTTGCTATGCAACAACAACAAGAAAAAACCCTAAAAAATGGTGAATGTCTAATTGAAATGTGCCATATAATCCCAAGCAGCAAAGAAAATACTCTGTGGCAGGAAGTCAGCCAGAACTTGGTTTTGGGGTGGGACAGAGTGGAGTCAGCACAAAGCCTGATGTACATTTTTGGAATGGTGAACCCTTCCCAGCAAAGGGGGCTTGCACCTATATTTTCATCCACCTATGAACACAGATCTGAGTCTTCCCAACTCTCCATTGCCCCAGCAGTGGCAGCAGATCACTTCTGTGTCTTGGATTATAGACAGGCAGGCAGAACTCAGGAAACCCAAAGTTGCTCCTTGATGCAAGGTGAATTTCTGTCTAGGATCAGCTATCACACTGATGTCACCAAAACCATGCTGAAACCAGCTAAGGCAGACCAAGAAACCTTTGGGAAGGGACAACAAATAAAAAAGGGTGTCCAGCAGTGAAGCCTGGTTTTAAGTACTCTGATTTGCTGCTTGCTCAATAATAAAAGTCAAGCTTCCTGTGATTTTATGGTCCTGCATTTCCCCTCAAATATTTTAGTGAAGATGTTAGCACTGCTCAGAAGAAAATAATCTAAAAACAGCCAGTAGAACTCTGCAGCACTTACCCAACCCACACGCCCACAGTTTGGCCCATTTACTAAAAAACTCTTTCCTAAAGCTGAGATTTCTGCTGAGCCCAAAGCCAGGCTGCAGCCCTGAGAGAGGCACAGCCCTGTGGGGTCTGCACTTCCAACCCTCCTTCCACCTCCAGCTGTGACACTGCACAACACAAATGTGATTTTGTGCAGAACATTCCAAATTTGGCAACTGTCATGTTCAATCTGTGGTCAAACTGCTGACTGATGGACTCCAACAGGGTGGGGGCAAGGGATGAACAAGCAAACAAAAACCAAAATGAATTAAAAAACAGTTGCTGCAATACTGAACGCAGGAATATTCAGAAAAAACTGGAAAGACCAAGCCTCCATTATTTTCATTTAAATGTTCAGTAAAAACTTTCCAAAATTAAGAGATTTTATTACAAATATCAGATGAAAAGACAAAAAACTAGCAAAATATGTCACATTACCCTAGAGATTATTGCTTCTGCAGAACATAAAAGTTTCCACCATCAATTCGGGTGATTTGGCAAATTCTAATTTCATGGCAGCTTCCCGCAGTTTTTGACTAGGAAGAAGTTAATTTTCCTCCTCCCAGATTTTACTTTTCCTATCAAACACACTCCCCAAGAGTGTCTTGAGGCCAGATTTAGATACCTCAGCTTTTCCTACAGCTGAAAAAGAAGAAGAAGCAGCCAAAGCAGCAACCCCTCACTGCAGGTTTCTCTTAAAAGGCTGCCATGAAGGAGGGAATGCAGGACAGCAATGCAGGAATGCCTAAAAATAAAAAACATCACCTGCACTCCATGCTAAGGGGAAGCTCTCCAGTGCTCTTCCTCATTTTGCTAAGTATGGAGCCTGCCTGTGGAAAAAGGACAACCATCCACCCATTCTCAGTGATGAACACAGGCAAAACAGATTTTTATTTCTTTTTTATTACTTTGAAACATGAGCGTTCTCTTGATATTGTTAAAGTGGCACAAAGCTCAATTTCCAAGTATGCAAAAACATATGACTGGTGGTGGGCTGGAATGCACTGTTTATCAAAGGGGCCTAATAAGGTTTCAGTTTTATTAGGCTGTTTCCTGTAAGTTGATATGTGCCAGTCCTTTTCATTAAGACAAGGATATAAAAATTAAAAATGGATTAACCTAATGGGTTCCAAATTACTGTCGCCTTGGCTTCTTTGCATTTTTTTTTAAACAGTTCCAATTGGTCCTGTTCCAGTACCTCCTACAAAAAGCAAGAGGCAGAAAGCTTCAGGATACCTGAATTAGAGTTTAGCTGAACTCGCATCCAGACACAAATCCTACAGATCTCATTCCATTCCACCACTCTGGCATTAAATCTGATATCACTGAGGCACCATGTTAAATATGCAAATGCAAAACGGGGGCTACTGTGTTGAAAGGGAGTTTAAATTCCCTTTAAAACCCAAGTTATTTTCCCCCTTTCAGAGAAAAGAAAGACCAAAAAACCAGAAACTATGGATGAGATTGAGTTACCTAAACCCTGCCAATCCCTGCCTTTTATCAGCCCAGAATAGAAGTGGGTCTCTTGTAGGATGTGTCATATTTGTCAGTCCCACCGGGTGCCCAAACCCTGAGGCACATAAAATGGCACCACATGTTATGTCTAGCCAAAACTCAACAGCAAACATTATTCAAATCATTTCAGTAAGTCCTAAAGCACTTCTCAGAAAGGTTTAACCACACTGCACATCTAACTCTTTTTACTTCTACATTCCCTTGGAAGAAAAAAATAATTTCCAGTGTTCACTAGTTTTACAGAAATGAGCTCTCCGAAGGACTGGTAGATTTGGAGTGTGACAAAGATCCCCCTTGGGAAGACTTTTAGCAGCTTAAAGGGGAAAATAAATGTTGAGTCAGTGTCCAAGTTCACTTAAGGTAAGCTGAAAAGTCCAAAACTACTGTGACACGCTCAGATTCTAGAATTCTGGACACCAGAAAGCATCACAAAACACCCACATCTTGGGCACACACAACACCCACAACTAAAAGTTCCAAGGTTCCCACAAATTTTACTGCAGTTCAAAGTTCATATTCAAGATCCTGAAATCAACAAAAATCCACAGCAAGTGATCAATACCCCTTTGGAGGACAGAAAATTTTCAGACAGGGACCAGAGCCTAAGTCCAGGAAATGACTATTCATTTGTTAAAAAGGCTGTGATATCCCCCTGGTGAATCAACTGGCAGCATGCCACAACTCAGAAAAAAATTTGGCTTTTAAGGAACTCCTCGCATGGGGCACAGAAAAACAAAAATAAATAGAGATGGGCTGGGCTTGGTTTTGTTTTTCTAAGTTTAAAGCACAGAAGTCAAGAATTGTAAAACAATTCTGAGAATCCTGAAGCAATACATTTGGAAAGCCACATACTCAAGTGTGCCTTGATAATTTTGTCAAGGTTTTCTTCTCTGCCTCCATGAATAAAGATCTCCAGCTTGCATGGAATGCTTGGGTCCTTACATGGCTGCCCCACAGACAAAATAAACCCAAAGAGCAAGTGACTCAACACCACGGTGCAAATTGCAGGAGTAAAATGCCAATAGTATAAGAAATCTCCTCAAATGTCATGCTGAGAAAATCAAGATGCTGAACCTATTTTTATTTTCCAATACAGTGATGTCACCAACATGATATTTTCATTGTTTGCCAGGTTAACAGAATTTATGGAGGTAATTAATGCAGAACATGTGTGCTGAGCTATCCACATGAAAAATGGAATTGCCCCGACTTCATTTGCTGTCTTTGCAACCAAAACCCCACTAACATCTTTTTTCACTATTTCCATATGTGAGAAACACAAATATTTATAACAAAGGTAAATGACTGCTTTATTCCCATCTACCCACAAGACACTTTCAGACCCCTGTCTTCTGCTTATTCTTCTGCTTCCACCACCTTACCACAAAGGGCTCGGGTTTCCATCCTATTCCATAAACTAAGCATGTTCCTCACGCCTCTTCTCCAGTGTTTCTTTCCTTGGTTTGCATGGAAAACTTCTGGTTTAATTCCTTGAACACCCTCTGTCTAGCTCTAGCCCAACTTTCAGGAAAAGCAATGCCATTAAACATTTAATTCTTCTCTTTTGTCTTTTCTTCTGGGCATCTACAGGGTCAAAGCATTTCCCCCTCTGGTAAAAACAAATTTTAGTAAAAAGAGGACTGGGCACACAGCTTCAAAATCAGAAAAAAAAAATATTTTTGCCTTCTACTCTTTCTGGCTGAATATTGATTTCTGGAAGGGAAGGGACAGAAAAAATGGCAGAGGCATGAGAGGAAGGGTGGGCAGGTGAGCTGAGAATAAAGAACCTGATGAGTTTTCCCTACAGCTGGGTTTTCTTTGGAGAGTTTGGGTGAGCACAGAACATTCTTCACAGCTGGAACCACGTACTCCAGGAACGCTGAGCACTCAGGCATTGCCAGGACATTTGTCCTCTGGGATAAATCATGGGAGAAAAGTTTTTGCAGGGTAAAGCCCTCACCATCTCAGAACCCATCTCAAGGCCTGAATTCAGTTTTCTTCATGAACATTAAGGCTGGGCAGACATAACTTGCCTTGCTTTTCTTTTTTTTTTTTCTTTTTTTAATTTTTTTTTTAAAAAAGCACTGTCAGAGCAAGATTAAATAGAATGGTGAAAATGCCTCTACCCTTTCTTAACTGCACGAAGCTTACTAATGTAAACAAAGCTCAGACTTTCAGGGAGGCAAGGAATTTCTTAATTTGTGCTTTGCTCACTGTTCAGGTCCCTGTCAGGGCTGAATTCTGGGTCCCTAACTTTGCCAGTAATCAGAGGAAGTTTGGATTTTTTTAAATATTCAGATCTGATTTTCTTCATCTCTGCCTACTTTTCTTTTAATCCTTCTCTCCCCCTGTTATAATGGATCTCTCAAAAAGCCTTAAAAAAAAAAATCAAGAACAAACCCCCTCTAGCTGCCTTCTAACTTCTCAGCAACTAAATTAAGCAATCCCATGTCACTTGTTGTGATTTGTTACTGCACAAAGTTTGTGGGGAAGCCCACCACGGACCAAAATATATTTTTGTGCTTTAATTGTAATTTATTTAAAGAGTAACTTGTCACTCTAGATTTTCTACAAACCCCTCCATTCCTAAACACCAATTTAAAAGTTTTAGATTTTAATTGCTGTCCTCTTGTGTGAGGCAGCTATACTTTAGCAGGTTTAACTACTGTTAAAAAAAAAAAATTCCATGCAAATTTTTCTATCCAAATATAGATATAAAAACATTATGAGGAACCAGCTGGAAATAAAAAAAAGCCCCATTCCCACACCATATTACACTAAACTGCCCTGACTGAACCTTAACATTCAACCTATTGTTCTCTTAATTGCTAGCAAGTTTCAACCACTGTTCGTTTGCTCTGCTATTCTTCTTTCATCAATATTTTTCCAGTAGATTAATGGGATTTTCCTCCATATTTTGCCTGAAACAGCAGGACACGGTAGTTAAACGAACAAAAAAGAGAAAAAAAAAAAAAAGAAAAAGGAGAGTGGTACAAATGTTTCTGCTTACAATGTGTCTGATTTAATAACATCTCTGCGAATGGAAGGCTTTCCGTGCTGGTTCCCCGTCACTCTCGCAGACTGGAACTTTTCTGTCACCATCCCAAGGTTCCTTTCAGGCAGGATTATCTTTATTTCTACATCTTTATTTCTTTCATTCATACACTGCAGAAATTTGAAAGGAACTTTCAGTTTAAGGGACTGAATTTCAATCTTGCATCTGTTTCACACTGCAAAATGAGAACTTGCGCCCGGATTTAGCAAGTGCCTAAGAAACTAAAAAACACAAAATTTCTGCTGGGGAATACAATCCTGAGCCCACAAATTGCTACCACACTCTGTTTCCAAAATTACACTCCTGGGAGCTCATATCTAATCTTCTGAATTAACCTATTTTTGTTTAAAAGTTTGAATTCTTGTTTAGAACAAGTTTAACTATGTTTTAAAAAAAAAAAATACTGCTTTAAAGTGTTTACAGAAATAACCCCACTGTGGTGAATTTTTAGGAAAAACAATCATCTTACAGTAGTCAGATTTTTAGCAAACTAAAAAGTCTTCTATTTCACTCTGTCATTTCTTATGACAAGTCTTTTCCTCCTCGCAAATATATTTTCAGCAATGTTTCAACAAATCTAACAATGCAAAAGAAAGGAGATGTTCCATTCCAGAAAAAAAGCACTCTTTGGATGCTGGAATTATGCTTTAGAAAGGCAGGGGGTTAGGGAAAACCCTCTGCCCCACCTCTGGAGATTTATCTAACAACTCTGGAAACATCCAGTTTTGCACCTTAGGGTATCAGAATTACCTTCTGGGTTTCAATACCAGCTCCACTGAGCAGAGCTTTGAACTTCACCATAAGTAAAGGCAAGATTATTGCAGCAGTTACTTATTTATTTTTATTTTCTTTCACAGAAAAATCAAAGAGCAGCTGCAAAGCTACACGAGTTATAGGTATCTTATGGCACTAACTCAGGCTCTGTATAAAACTCCACAAACAGGACTGTGGTATTTGGTAACAGCTCTGTAGTGACCCTCACTGGTGATAAAATCCAGAGCTCTGAAAACGAGAAAATGAACACCTGCATCTGTATTTCTAAACTTTCATCAAGTGGGGATTACAAGAACAAGAGCAATTATAGACATTTTCCTAGAGGAAAACTCCCAAGTTCTCCAACAGAATCAAAAAGTAAGTATACTAATAGCAATTTACCTAACTCCAGCAGAGAATAATTTTAAAAAAAAAAATTAAAACTAATTTGTACATCCTCCCAGCTGGGAATGAAAAATTTAAGTTCAGTTAGAAGACACTCCTGATTTGCAAAGCTTTTGTGTAAACAACTGGTAAACTTGGTGTGCCTATTATCTGTTTCATGCTTGCCCATCTGGTGGTGCCTTTTTGCTGAAGCTGAGGGTACAGAAGAGTTCTGACCCATTTCTCTGCCCTGAGTGCTTCGCTGGGTAGCAAGGATGTTGTGTCCAAATTAACTGCAGTAAGAATTAATTGCTGGGTCAAATTTGCACATCTCTGTGTTTCAAACACCTGCTTTAAGTTTGCTATAGCCAACTGAGAGATTTTTTCATTTTAATACACTATGCTGAAATAGCAGTAAGTCAAGAAAAAAGCCCAGTGACAAACGGTAAAGAAAATAAGTTATTCCACATGTACAGCCTACTATCAAAAATATTGTCAGAAAAGGATGCATTTACCCAATTTCTTCTAGTTGTAAAAACACCACACCATGGTGTGAATTTTAAAACATGTTTATTATTTGTCTAATCATACAGTTTAGGATTAAGCACAGAAGCTTTGAATATGACACAGCTGTATGAAAAACAGTCCTCTAGCCCCCCACTACTCTGAGCTTTCTGAAACCAAATTTTAAAAGGTATCATGTTCAGACTTCTAAACCTGCCTTTAACTTCTTCTGCAGATAAACAGTCAATTGCAAGCCAGGGGCAGCAGCAGGAATAGTGTCACGAGAAATGAAGACGTACCCTGACCTAACGATACATGACATAGAGCAAAGTTAGATTTGGAAAAAGCATTTCCCCCTTCTGATTCTATTGAGAAGTTCCCAGTATTGTCAGCCTTTCCCAAAATCACATGCAAGACTTGGGCAAGGATTTTGTTCCATGTGCAAGCAGCACATTTTTCAAAACCACACCAAGAGCTGTCACTACTACAAAGGCACAGTAAATTGTCTTTAGCAATTTTAAGTGTTAACAGAGACCAGCTCAGATAAAAATGGTGCATTTAATTGTGTGGTTCTGCAAAGTTCTGAGATGGCAATCAATGCTCAAAAGATGAAACTGCAGCTCCAAATCCAGACTGAAAAGAGAGGCTGATTGGAACCTTCTTACTGTAAACCCAAAACAGGCACCGTTTGAAGCCAAGCACTGTAAGCAGATTTCCCATATTGATCTTTTGGTAGCTGTGCTCACAAGAAATTAATTTTATGCTAGATTGAGAGGTTACAAGAAGTTTCCTGTCTGCACAGTCAAAATATTATTGAAGCAATTCAGGTTGTCAGTAAAAGCTTAAACAAATTTGCTGATAATCCTGTTAATGACCTAGGTCAAGTGTTAACTGTTGTGGGTTATAAAACAGTGAAATTAAGGTGGCTGGTACCCTCAGGCAGGCAATATAGTTACAGAAGAGACCGAGGAGAAATTATTAAATTAAGGAACGACAGAACTCGATTTCTTGATACCACAGGAATTATTCAGAAAGAGAACTGCACCCTTCTAAGAAAAAAGAAACACAATCCTCAGCAAGCAGAGAATACCCAGCAGAGTGGAACGGGAGAACCTGTGGTTTCTGTGCACCTACGGGGCTCAGTCTGCAAACTCCAAACTGGAAAAGTTGGATGTGAAATCTTCCTGACATTTTCCTGCCCCACAGAAAACAGCACACACCTTTTACCAGTAAACACAGATAAATCTGAGCTTCAGACAACCTCCTTGAGCTCCTGCGATTGAGTAGGAAAAATTTCTCACAAGCACGGCAGAGTTTGGAAACAAACTCGGGGGAAAGTTTTACTTTTTATCCAGAAAAAAAGCCTAAATAAAACTTCTCTGGGACGAAGCAAATTAAGAAAATCTCAAGCTCTCCAAGAAAAAGACCAAAAAGGAATGAACTGAGCACCACGAAGTGCAGTAAGACAGCAGTTTGTCTTCAGCCCCTCTTTTATCCTTTTCTCCCTTCATCCCATGCACTTCCCCTGCAGTATTGCCATCAACAGTCAGCAGTTTTAATAGTAATTGCAAATGTTAAGTGAAGTTGGATTTAAAAAAAAAAATTCTTTCAAGTCAAATAAATTCAGGAGCTATTTCTCTGATAGCTCTGCCCACACTCTTGTTATGTGCCCACTGCAACATTTACATCCCCTAGAAGTTAGACTAGGCTGCACAAACACACCAAAAATTAGTTCCATCCACTGTTAAAACAATTTATGGGGAGAATTTCAACAGTAGCTTTAATATAAAATGTAAGGAAAAAGGTAGACATTTTTATCTATGTGCCTACATTAACAAATGCTGTCCAAAATATGTTTTTTATTCTCAGTGGTGGAAAAAGGAAACTTTTCTAAATACTCCAGAGAAATATAGAAACATCTATCTCTAGTTTTGGGAGGAAATTTATGGGAACAACACCAGAAATGTAAATGAAGTGGTTAGAAAAAGATTATTTAATAGAGAAAAACATCATCTTCTGACATGATTTAAAGCTGCACGCTAACACTTGTTCATCCAATTAGTGGGTCAGCAAATTATAAGAATTAAGATTTCTAAACTCACACAATTAATCCATATAGTGTAAATAAATAAAAGGATTACCAAGCTTTCCTAAATGGGATTTTTAAAAAAAAAAAAACTAAAATGCCCTTTAAAGTTGATCTCTTTTTTTTTAAAAGAAAACTGACAGTATTCCTGTTTTTTAAAAGCACAGCAAAACATATACTTAAAAAAAAAACAAACACTCAAAAGCAGGTTACTCTCCTGTAACTGCATTTTTTCTGTTGTTTTCACTACCAATTTTACAAATATTGCTCAGCTTGTACCAGCTTTTGAAGCTGAGAAGAGAGGAGGGAGGCAGCATTTGCTGAAAGCTGACTTGGACAAGTGTACTTAACATGCATTCCGTATGATACCCATATTTTCCCTCCTTTCTCAATTCTCAGCGTCAGTGACTCGAAACAAAGACACAAAAAGTGGGGTTTTTTTTTGCAGATTGGAACGCTCCAATATCTTTCTGGCATAGTCACTCTCAGTTTGCAGAATGTGTCTCCACTGCCATGGAGGCAGAGCTGCTCCACTGACTGACAGAACCACAACCCTTCCCTAAGAGGAATGGTTATAAGACAGCAGTAACCCCTACTCACACTCTTGCTTTCATTCCTGAAAATATTTTTTGAGAGATGACAATATTTACAAAATAGCTTCTATCTGGAGGTTTAAAAGTGACTGTTGAAAGCACGCTCATTTTTAAAAAAAAAATCTATAAAGCATTGCATAGAAAACAAATTTGCATAAAACATACAAACAGATGACATACTGCTCCTCTTGTATACTGGTACTGTAATTATTTCCTAGCAATGAAACCAACTGATTAAAGATTATCCAGGACTTGGAAAGTTTGCATCTTTCCTTAGTTATTCCTTACTAGATTTCTTTTTCCTTCCAGAAATCACGTAAAGTTGTTATCTCACTGCCTTATCGCACAAGCACCCAGAATATCAGGAACTACATCAGCATTATTTGTAAGGGAGAAATAAATAATCACTTTGACAGGTTTCAGAGCTTCTCTGCATAACCCTCCAACTCGAGCAGGTGTGAGTTTTACATGGTTGTTGGGTGCTAGAAGTTCTTCACAACCTTTGCCCTCCAGATTTTATCCCGAAAGATAATTACACTGGACATCCTGGTCATGCCGAGTGCCTTCACTGCAAGCAAGCAAACGCTCCGTTTTTGGGGGTTTTTTTTGGTGGTTTTTTTTTTTGGGGTTTTTTTTTTTTTTTTTGGGGGGGGGGGGTGGTTTTTTTTTTTTGGGGTTTTTTTTTTTTTTTTTGGGGGGGGGGGGTGGTTTTTTTTTTTTGGGGTTTTTTTTTTTTTTTTTGGGGGGGGGGGGTTGTTTGTTGTTTTTTTTTTTTTAATAGGGAAATGACAGGGGTCTTTTAGGGGTTTTTTTTTCAAGTATTTCAATCACTTTCACAGTGTCTGGTTGTCACTATTTATTTTTTCCCCTGAAACCTAGCATGGGTTTTCAGCAAATGTCATCTTAGAAATTAACACAGCAAAAGAAAATAAACCACTCACTCTTTCTTTTCCGGAAAATTACACACATTCACAAACACACGAGCACAACTTTAACACATTGATACACATCCGATACAAACCACACGATCTGACACAAACCCGCTAGGGAACCCGGAGGAGCTTTTACAGGGCAACAAGCTTCTTTCGCCTATTAATTAAAAGTTTGGAAAGGCACGACGACTAGCGCAACCAGCATCCCTGCAGATGAGAAAGGGCTCGGAGTTATCACCGGGCTGAGAGCGGTGGTGGCACCGGGGGCTGGGGCAGAGGCGGCTCGCCCCGGGCACCTGCCGGGGCTGGGGGCTGCGGGCCCGGGGCCACTGCTCCTTCCCCGCC
>VZRH01004878.1:1350834-1398919 GCA_013397555.1 Urocynchramus pylzowi
AAAACTTAATTTATTTTGTGTTTTTTTTTTTTTTTTTTTTTTTTTTTTTTTTTTTTTTTTTTTTTTTTTTTTTGTTTGTTTTTTGTTTTTTTTTTCCCCCACACCATCTTCCTGATCTTCTTTGCTTGGCCTCAGGTTTCTTCCCAACATCACCTTCCAAGCCCTTACCTTTGTCACACATTCCACTGCTGCTGTAAAGCTCAGGAGAGGTTTTTTTGTCCCCCCCTTGCTATTCTCATTCTGCTTGAAGTGCACTGCAATTACAACAGGATATGAACTATCCTGCACTGTTATAGATGTGTTCAATTTTCTCTCTTTTAGTAGAAGTCTTTTCCCATCACTTTGGCCTGACAAACGTGACATTCACACATTGATTGTATATGTCTGCTTTACACAGCATAGCTAATGACTTTCCCTTACCCTGACTTGAATTCCAGATTAGTTTTCCTACTGCTGAGCATCCCATTCTGTCAATAATTGCAGGACAATTATCTCACTTGCCCTTTTTTTTTTTCCTCCAAATACTGAACGAATCCGTGAATCTTAGGGAATATGATGCAATAAATGTAGGGTTTTAAACTAATTCTTCATTCTGGAGACTCTCCCCACTCTGTCTATCAGCCTGCAGACACCCCAATGACTTCTGCATATTCTCAGAAGGGAATTCAGTTTGCCTTCTGCATTGCCAAATACTCAGTTTCCTCTGAAAGTTTTTATGTGGGGCTGTGACACAAGTGTTACAAAATTTGAGGCTTAATCTTAAAAGCCAGGACAGAAAATAAGATTTCTATCATAAAGGCTCACCACTGTTTCACCTGATTCTTCCATCACTTGCCTTAATACAAAAAATACTTTATAAATCATGCTGTTTTCTAGAGGCAGAAGCCAATCATATCACAGAAGATTTTCCTTCTGTCTCTGGGGGGATCTCAGACATCATCTCCTTTGCAAGGTGTTATTTTGGGCAATGAATCATGGATACCATTTACTACCTTACACAGCTCTTCATTTCAGACTTTCAATCTTGAGTGTAAATATCAAGTCTCACTTGAACTCACCTGGCCACTTCTGTTTTGTTTTAATTAATTTTTTATAGGCTCTGAAATAAAAAAGAAAATACTGGTATTACTGAACTGCAGATATATCAGATAGCCACAAAAGATGGGAGGGAAAGACTTTTTTCCTGATTTTTAATCTCCTCTCCATTCCATGTGCTGAAAATTATCCTAATTTCTTCCCACTAAATAATACTGTAAGGCCCTGAAAATTAAGAGATGCAAAGTTATCTTTGACCTGTGTCTCATTTCTGGACCTTATCCACCTTAGCCTGAATAGACAATCCAATTTAGCAAAATTATATCTTCAAATGATTTTTTTTAAATTTTTTTGACAGCAAATCAGAACAACTGTAACTAAATAATATAGAGTTCAACTCTGTATCAAGAAATAGAATATTTAAAGTGTTCCCTAAAGCAACATAGGATGTCAAATTCAAGGTAGGTGATGTAAAATTTGATGCCAGGACTGTGACTTTGGTGTTTCAAACTCAGGAGGCACAATGGTAGTTTTGGCTGTTGGTTTCTGAATTTCAGAATCCTTGTGGTTTTGCTTAATACATTTTCCAGTACTTCTTTCCAGTCAATTCTTTGTGCATTCAAATCAAAGTATAATAATAATGAGAAAACATAAATCCTCTCCACCCCCTCTCCCCCAGCACTCACAGAATCATTAAGGTTGGAAAGTACCTTTAACATCACCAAGTCCAATTATTCTAAAAAAAAATAAACCCAGTGAAAGACTGAGGCAACTTCAATTTACCAGGCATTTTTCTACTTTGTGGTTAATAGAAAAATAAGTTTAATGACAACGTGACAGATGGTTTTCTTGGTGTAACAGAAAATAGGGGATAAAGAGATTTGACTGAGAGAAATCAGGACTCTTGTCTCTCATCATGTATTTTGGGAAGTGTAGGCTTTTTGGTTTAAGGCAACCATTTGAATATTGAGGACAGAACTCTGAAGCCATTTCATGGGTCAAGAAGATGAACATGACTCCATCAGAAGCAAGGAATTTGTTACAAATCCACTACTGAAGTTAAGAGCACATTGGAAGGAGGAAGGCTTAAAATAGATCTCCCAAGAAATATGAGTGTATTTCATATTTGTCTCCAGTGGAGGTTGCAGAGTGACACAAACATCTCTGTGTTGTTTTTGTGTCTCACTCAGTTTTATTGCAGATCAATCACAGCATACTCTCCATGCATAAATATATTCCTGCCAGTGCTTGAAATATAGATTTTTCCATTATAATTTTTCAATTCCTTTTTTTGTGCTACCTTTACATCGTCCTGGTCCTTTTCACTTCACTCTCAGAATTAAATTGGTGCCTTTAGGAGTTCCTGATTTCACAGGAAGGAATAACTGCCTTTCATAACCTTTTTATTATTTCAGCACACCTCCCCATCAACACATCCCTACAGGTACAAACATGAATATAAACAGCACATATAATCTTATTCTTTTTTCCTTTTCTTTTTGGTTTTTATTTTTGCATTATAGCAGTGTTTGGAAATACCAGCCAAGAACAATGTCCTTTAAAGCTCTGTGAGAATACAGTCCTGAGCCATAAAGTCCTTGGTATTAACCCAATAAGATATGCAAGGAATTCAAGATAAACAAGACCTAATGTACAGATAGAAACTAGAGCAGGAAAAATCCCTTCTCTGCCTCTTTTAGCCCAAAAAATTACTGAGTCTTTCACCCTTACTGAGAACAACCCTAAGCAGATGAAACACTTGCTCATCTCAGAAGCTCAAGGTAGGAACATTTCAATGGAAACAAAAATGCCAAGACAGACAATATGAAAAGGGAAAATAGTGCTTTGAAAATACCTCATAAGAAAGGAATGAGGCCCAAAGCTTTGAAAGTTTTCTATAGCAGGGTCCCACAAGGTTCTGCAGCTGAGCAGGGAGGACATGGGGGGATGGCCTTGCTCACTGTGTGGTGTGAAACACCTGCCAGGTGATGACTGCCAGCCAAAGAAGCAAAGCTTTGAAATTCTGGTTGAAAATTTTACTATTTCTTGGTAAGATATCAGTATTCTCAGTGGGACAATGAGGGAAAAAGCCCAGCTTGATAAACAAGATTTTTACTCCTTACCATGAACTGATGTGTGGCCCTGGCAAACATTTGCAGCAATTGGCAGAACTGAAAATCTGCTTGCAGAAATAGATTTGCAAGAAAGAACTGGTTGTTCCTGTGCAATTATTCAATCCAATCTAGTGCTTCTTTTACATATCATTGAATGTTTTCTGGAAATCTTGAGCTTTTATCCAATATCTTATTTAAAGCTCACATTGGGGGGACCTGGTTCTCTGCAAAATCACACCAGTTGCAAGCTGAACACTACAAGAGAAGGACCCTTATAAAAAGCCAAGCACTACAAAGTTCAAACCTTCACCACACTGTACATGGGATATTTATTTTACTGTAAAATTTGAGCTGTTAAGGACTTGGAAAGCTTTGCTTAGACAAATTTTTTTTAACAAAGGAGAACTGTTCTGACAAAGAAAAGAAAAAGAAAGAAAAAGAAAAAAAGAAGAAAAAGAAAAAGAAAAAGAAAAAGAAAAAGAAAAAGAAAAAGAAAAAGAAAAAGAAAAAGAAAAAGAAAAAGAAAAAGAAAAAGAAAAAGAAAAAGAAAAAGAAAAAGAAAACTCACTGGAAAAAATTAAACTCCAGGAAAAACTTGATCAGAGGAAAGGAGAAGCAAAAATGAGGGAAGAGAAATGGAATAGCAAAGTGAAACACTGTCAGGGATGGGATTATTTCTGTCAGTGCTCCTCCATCTTTCTTGCTCACTTCCCAGTGGGTCTCTCCAGCTGTCATTCTTGCATGAGAGCTATAACAGAAATAACCACATTTAGTAAATCTGGAGAAAACTAGTGTTGTACAGAAATAGTTTATCCTGGAAGAATTAGCAGATGTACTTTTAATGGTGAAACACTTTTAATGGTGGGCACTCAGGGAGATTTCCCAGCCACAGCAAAAAGGACTGGAATTTCAGCCACACACCACAATTCAAGCCATCAGGAAGCAGCCAGCTAACTCTGAAGAAGCAGCTCTGATCTACTGACACCCTTTTTTTGGAGAAGGGGACACCTGTATCTCCATCTGATTGGCACCAGTGAATATTAATCAACACAGCATGAGGTAATATCCAAAAAATCTGCACTTCATTCCATCCTCTGCCCCTCCAGTCCTGCTAACTGGTGTGCAGATGTGCCTGATCCTGTGCTTCTCTGCAGGGCTCTGGGGACACAGCTGAGGGATGTCCCCCAGCCCCAAGCACGTGAGATGCTCCTCACAGGGGTAACACCTCTGGCCTTTGAGCTGGCAGGAGGTTTGAGCCCATCCTGAGCCCTTAAAACCAAACCCTGCATCTGCACTTCTGCAGATCTGGCCGTGGAGAGGTCCAGTCTGCTTCAGGCTGCTCCTTCAAACACTCTTTTAATGGGCAGCCTGTGACAGCAAGGACAACGGAGTGCAGACAATCTGAGGCTGCACAGCTTTGCTGAATGAATGCCATCCTGAGTCAATACCTCCACTGTTTACCTTGAGAAGATGAAAATCAGATTAAACTCCTGAGGTTTTTTGGCAGGTGGAACAATCTTCCCCACAAGGAACGGGCACGGTGAGTTTGAATCTGTATTCCTGAAATACAACAAAGGTACTCAATTAATTTGGAGAAGTCACTATCAATTTCTAAACTTCCATTGAGATACCATAAATAATGCTTTGCAAGCTTATTAATTTAATAGCTCTGATATTCATTCTGTTTCATCATGTGTTTGCCAGGCTTTTATTCATTTTGATTTGTTTTTTCCTCCTCAAATGTTATTTTAAATAGCTCTCATGAAATAGCTGCATAATAAGTGTACCCTTTTGTTCTTCTTCAAGGAAGCTCAGCAAAAGCATAACAAATAATAAAGCTGATAAAAGGATACATGAAATGCATTCCAAAATCCAGGTTTTTTCCTGATGCAAGCACCATTTAACTTCAAGCTAAGACATCTCTCATCTTGAGAAACTGCTGGGCAATAGATGGAAGCCAGGGCCAAGGAGTGGAATTCTGGTTTTACCCTCCTCATTTTACCCTCCTCACTGTAAGTGTGCAATATAATAATGTGTTATTTGGCCATCCAGCTCAGAGAGGTAAGAGGGCCCTTTCATGTCTTTCAACTTTCTTGGGTGAGCAAGAATTAAAATCAGTTGTTAGCAAGAAAACAGAATACATAATGATCATGGCAGAATCTAAAATAAATTATGACATTTATGCTCACACACTTGTATTTTGGAGAGTGAATGTGACTGAACAAGGCAATTATCTCTAATTAGGAGGGGCTAGGGTCATTCCATTAATTATGTCCATCACAGCTAGTTAACAATATTGATTAACAAGATAAGAAGCAGAATAAGCCATTCATCCCTGAATGGGGTTGTTATAGATTTTCTAGTGAATTCCTACAATGTATTTCAAAAGGAAAATTGCAGAATTGGAGGTGCCATAATTCCAACAAAGCCTGATTTCAAACAGGCTCTTCTGAAAAACATTCCTGAAACAATCTGCTTTTGTTAATATGGAATAATTATGGAGCTAAATAAACATACAAGAACATTCCATAAGTGTGCCTGACACTCACGGGGAAAACACTCTTTGATCCTTGAAGCAGAAAAAATTTCAGGCCCAAACTTTGCAGGGCTGAAGACAAAGACAAATTAAAATCTGATTGACTGCAAGTGATTAAGAAGAATGCAGATCTGCCACAAGAAGTCCTGGACTAACTTGGAAGTGGTTGCCTAAGGATAGCTTGGTGCAATTCCTGGTTTAACTCAAAAATTGTCAGTGGAATGAAATTATAAAATATTTTGTCTGTGAGATGCTATGAAAAAGAAATTTCAGACATGTATGTTTGCACTCAGACACACTTGCTCCTCCTACATATTTTACAATAAAATTCACAATCTGTAAGATGTCCTACTATTTCCAAAATAAAAATCAGGGTTTTCCTGCTTCTTTTCTTTTTGTTTGTTTTATGTGCGTGTGTGCTTTGTTTTTTTTTGTTTTTTCCCTTCTGTATCCTGTCACATCATAGTGATTGATCCCCAAGTTTGGTGGCAGGCAACCAAGAGGGTATCAAACATCCGTGGTGCTTCTGAAGCGCCGGTGCCAAGCTGCAAATTGGAAACGCTCTCCTGGTTGCTCCACCAACAAAAGAGATCCTTGATGTGCAATTCCACTCCTCATCCCTCTCAGGCAGCTGAGAGGAGACAGCAGCAGCAGCAGAGCATGTGCCTGATTGTTGGCATGTCAGACAGACATTATTAAAAACAGTGGGGGCAAGAAGAAAGATGAGAGGGAAGGCTTTTGCTGCTTTGTTCTGATGCCTGAAAGCTTATTTGGGAAGAAAGGAGTTCCTGGATGCACTGACATAGATATAAGGACTCGATGCAATGAAGGCATCCAGACTTTCTCTGTGTATTTTGGATAATGACATTTTCAGATTGTTTCCATTTTATATTAAAAGAACGCATATGCTAAAGTAATCTGATTTAGAAACCTTTGTTCCTATATCTTAATAACATATTTGTTTTCATATCTCCAGCCAAGCAACTATCCCAGAATTAACACAAAAGCAAACTTATTCTGACCCTGTGTATAAAATACAAGTTCTTGGTCACATCCAAAATCATCTCATATTCACTGCTTCAGAAAAAGGAATACAAAGAATAATACTTTGTAGAACATAAAGCCATTGCTAATTGTTGACAATAATATTTAAATTGCTCTCTGCATGGAAAAAACTTAAGAAGCATTTAACTACAGTGCTCACAGCAAAATTAAAGCTATGGTTGGGCAGATAATAACTACTATCCTCATTCAGCAAAGAATTAAACCCTTTCACAACACCTGCTCTAGACCAGAGGTATTATAGAGCAAACACTGAGGGGGAAAAAAAAAACCCTTTCTACTGGAAATACACTTTCTTTTTTTCCTTTTTTTTTTTTTTTTTTTTTTTTTTTTCCCACAATATTTGTTTTGGTAGACAGATTCTTTAGGAAAGTTTAACACTAGAAAAATATGGTTTATGTGTAAATGTAAAATACCAAATTATGCAGAGAAAGAGATGCAAAGCATTTTACATGGACGGTCAGAACTTTTAAAAATAATTCAGAACTGACTTTTTATCAAACTTTGATACTGTGGTGTTCCAGGAAATGCTGCAAGTTAAAGTCTGACAGTGAGCTCCCCAACATTCTTATTCCTTATAAATGGAAATTTCTCTCAAAAAAAAAAAAATCAGTAAAATACTGATTATCATCAGTAATAATGATAATACAGACTATCATCAACATCCTGGGCAGTTGTCAGCACTTCACCGGTGAAATGGCATTTCTTTAACATCGGTACTTTTGATGATGATGCAGACAAAGTTTCCAAATGACCTGAGAAGGTTCCAGAAGAGGTAATCCTTAGAGATGCTGCATGATAAAGACAACTGAACAACTGAAAGCATGACTAAACTGAACTATAAACCTCAGAATGTGGGTGTTTTGAGAATCAGCTGTACTGGATGAAATGTGTTGTACATAAAACACAAATTGACTTTACAATTAAAACACAAAAGGCAGAAACAGGGATAACTTCAAGATTAAAAGAAATTTAAAAGACACCATCCCAAATCTACTTTAGGGCAATGATGATGGTATCAAAAGGCTGTAGCTGAGACTGGTTCATACTAAAAAGCAGTTTCACCACTGCAGGAGTGATCAGGGAAATGACAGCCTCTGTGGTGACTCCTTGGGAGCATCAGATGAGAATTGAAGATTCTGGGTGCAGATGACAGAGGGAAAACTTTGCCAGAATGCTGGGAACTTCTGGAAAAATTCTAGGAGTTAATGGTAAAACTTGATTAAACTATGCTGTTGTTTATGTATCCTAATGTCTTCAACATTACAAAGCACAAAGCAAAACGTTTTTTTCTCATTAAGCACAGAATACACAATTTCTAACCACTTTTCTTGAACGCCGCAAGATATAAACTACAGTGTAACCACATTGTTCTTAAATTTGCAGTAAATACCCCCTTCTTTGAATTTCCTGGGGCTGAATACTCCAGTGTGTCTTCTGTGGTTAAAATCTGTAATGTGTCTTCCTTTTTATTCACTTATTTCTCCCCCTTTGCAGTCTTTGAAAGAATCTTTCTCCTCCAAACCTCTGCATTCTTACAGCTATCAAGTCCTTCATGTTTCTGTCAACAGAAAGAAGCTTTGAACAGGATCAAGTAAAATTACATCAAGCTTTTTTATTGTTATCACTATATTTATTAAAGAGCAGCAGGCTTTGTAAGAGACTTTTTTTTAAAGATTATATTCCAGCTCTATGGTACAAAGATTTCTATTTCAGCTCGCATTGCAGCTGTCCTGAAAAAAGTCAGGTTTGCTGAAATGAGTGGAATTCCATCCTTGAGATCTGTTCAACCAGGACCATGAGTTGTGGCTCAGCACATACCTCAGCATCCAAAAAACCAACATTTGTGCCTTCAGTTTGATTTGCAGATATTACAGAGCCCACTGACTGCAAAGTCTGGAAGCTTTGTAGGACCAGGGCATTCCTGTACCAACAGGAAAAGCACAACCCTAAGCTCCAAAGAGGAATGAGAAGCAAAACAAAAAAGGACACATTAAATAAATTCTGTAGCATGTCAGCCCCACTACCTGTCTCATGATACTTCTCCACAGATTAAGTAATAAGCATCTGCTTATCTGCAGTTGCCAGGCTCTTTAGTTTCCAGTTATCAGGTCCTCTGCTTTTTCTGCCTCTCCTTCATGCCCCTGCAGCGTCCCTCCCGTGCTTCTTTGCAGCTGTGACATTTCCCAGACAGCACAGGCAGGTATCAAACCCCAAGTGCACCTATTCTTTTGATCTGCTGCTGGTACAACAGCAATTCTGAGCAGTTCTAACCTCCATGTAATCAGGCAGACTTGTCATATTTATCCTGACTTGCTGACAAACTGCTTGGCCATTTAATTCCTTGTCCCATCTGATTGCAATAAAAATCTTTGTTAGGTGAAGGAGTTGCCTGCCTTAAGCAATGGCAGAGCTTGGCTGTCCCAATTCACTGTTACTGCAATGCCCACCTCCTCAGCAGGGTGTGAGGTGAAAATGGGCATACATGGACAAAGAACCAGCACAGTGAGGTGACAAAGCTACACAGCTCACCTTCCAGATCCCAGATTTTCTCAGGAAGCCCAGCTGCACAAGGCCATCAGGGCTCCCAGCTTCTCCTGAGCTCCAGAAAAAGCAGGAGCTGCTTGCCAAGCTTTGCAGAGGCTGCCCCAGCTTTAAGGGATGTGACTGTGAGCAGCCAGGTGATGGAGGCTGATTCACACTCTAAAATATGAAGCTGGGGTGCTGTGCCAGGCCTGTTCCAAGGCAGCACCTGGTTTGGGGTCTCCTCTTTCCTCTACATCTCCCCCAAGGGAAAAAAAGGAATTCTCATGTTCTGAAATGTGGCCATAAAGTTGAGTCTCTTCTATCTGGATGCAGATGTAATGATAACCAGGGATTTGTTACTTGGTGTTCAATGAAGTCAGGATTCAATCTTGAAATTGGAGCCTTGGGCCCACAACTGTCTTTAGTGCATCTGAGGCAATTCCCATCAGCTGCAGCTCAAGTTATCACAATTTTATACTGGGATACAGACATTGTGAGACAAAGCAGCCAGGTGTAGAAGAAGATCCATATGACTTGTGTCCTCCTCAGCCTTTTCAAGCAGGCAAAATCTCAAATGCACCAAGAGTCCCTAAGGGAGCTGAGGTTTGTTTTGTCATTGCTTGTCGGCAGCACGACCGAACGTCGCGTTCCACCGTGGGGAACTGCCAGGACTTTTTAAAAATAGATGGGTCAGGAATGAAATGAAGACAGACAAAAAGCATCAGCTCCAAAAGTCACCAAAATGCCCCCAAGGCTTGTGCCTTGTCCCTTGCCAAGGACCTGCCACCAGACTGAAGAGCCCTGAGTGACAATGACCCTGGTTTGCCTTTCTGCACCTCGGGAAAGATCAGACAGAGCAGCCAAATAAAGTCATGATCCAACTGGGGCATTTAGTCACTCAAATACACATTTTCCCTGACCATAAGGTGATTATACTCCTTCCACCATGGCTCAAAATTACATTAGCAACTGCCAAGAGAGAAATTAGAAAGCACATTTGCTTAGGAGATATATAGATAATTATGTCACACATTTTACATGTTACACCTAGAGTCTGCCAGAGAGCCACCACATTTCTTATTAGCCCTGACCATGCAGAGCAGGAAGAGAGCAACTAAAGAACTTTCTTGTCCTAAAATGTTCTTAACCCAAATAATACCAACAAGGAAGACTGTGGAGGGTCAAAATGTCTGTTCTGAGACAGAGATATCAAACACTTTTTATGTGGTACGACCAGATTTTTTTTGAAGCAAATTTGCAATGTTTCTTGTCTGCCTTGGGCAACTGCAAGGTTTGTTCCTCACTGAACCACAGTGACACCTTCCAAAAGTTCTACATTTTCCTTAGCTAATTTTCAAATTTTCATAAATAAAAATGGAAGCTTGCTACAGCTCTCTCTGGGATTTTTTCACATCTGGAAATACAAACATGAGTTTCCAGACTTTTTACAGCAATAATTTTTTTTAATATAAACTTTACTTCAAGAATTTAAACTTGAAAAAATATAAAAGACCACTTGGAATTTCTGAGGAAAGTATGATAAACAGTGAATTTTGATAATCTGTGTGGTTCAGTTAGAAAAGCACCAACCATGTGAGATGCAAACAATGTCTGCAGTGGTGCTATTTGCTCTGTGAATCCAAATGAGCCCATTTGCAAAGGTTATCACAATATTATTTAATTACTATTTCTGATACCTCAGAAACCCTATCACACACAAGTCATATAGCTTAGAATAATGATAATCTAACAACTCTGGTGAAGGGTTCACTGGGCAGCAAGTTTAAGTCACTCAGAGCTGGTCAATAACTGATTTCAGATTTACACTTTGTGCCCACGTGACACTTTGGTCAGAAGAACAGATGAGCTGTACATTCCCACAGTGACAATGCTTTCTATTCTGTGACAATCAATTTAAAAGTAACTTTTAATTACACAATAAGGCCTTGGGTGAAGGTCTGCAAAGCCTCAGGCAGATGCAGGTAACTGTAAGCCCTACCATAGGTGGTAGGGATTTGGCAGGTGTGATTTAAAATAAACTTGCATAACAATATAATTATTCTGAACATAAATGAAGTCTCATTAGAACAATGAAGTCCAAGAGACACTTGCTCAGAGAAGGAAAAAGAGGGGAAAGAGAAATTAAATAATGGGCACAGGAAGAGGAGTGAGACTGTGACTAATACAGTGAATAACCTGCAATGATTCTCAGAGAAAGATTTCAAAACTTCTTCCTGAGCAGGCAGTACCATCAATACCCCTGAATTACAAGTTGGAATCTCTGCCTGTCTTTTCTCTTTTGTAACTCCTGTTGCCTGCAGTGGGTCAGGTGTGGACAGTTCCTGCTGCCCTGAGTGGAATTACTCCTCGATGAGATTTCTTATCCACAGACTGAATTTAAGAACTTGAGCCTGCATTTACAAATAAATCCAAGAATAGGCATGTAATTCCTCATGGGACATTTAAGAGTATGATTTTTTTCAAACCACTGGGTATATCCAAATCCACTCTAAGAGGGGAGGAGGAAAAAAAGAGCAGCAATATTGCTATTGCTTCATTATTCCTGCAAGAAATAATCTTTCCCAGCACTGATTCCATCCCCTGTGCCAGATTTAGCAGGGAAGGCAGAACACAGTAAGTTTCTTTTAGAGCTGGTTTGAGTGGCCAAAAATCAACTGCATAAACAAACCAAACATGTAAAGTAGGTAAGAGAATGAAAATCACCCTAATTCTTCTTGCAGAGATAAAATCTTTTTGTTTCTGTGTGTGAGAACAAAACTTGTTTTGTCATTTGTTTTTCATTAGTACTAAAAGAACATGAAATTTTAAATCACAATTACACACAGTTACAGCCGACCTGGGACTCTTACTCTGGATGATGCCTTAATTTCAGAAATAAGAAAAAATTAGGTTTTGCAAGGAGGAAGGTTCCATACATACTGAAAGCAACCTCTTTGTTGTTCAATTCACATTTCTCCCCATCTGCTTTTGTGAAAAAACACTAATTTTATGATCTGGGCATAACACAGATTGTGATAACATTTTCTCCTGTCTGAAAAACTTGAAGTCATGGCAAATATTAACATTCATCACCATCTTGCATGTTTTTACTGGAAAGAAGGACAATAAACGGTTGATATGACTATGATGAGGGAAAAATTCAATTCTAAAACTGGATGCAATCTGAACTTGAAAACAAAAAGATGTGGCAGGGAAACAGCTCTATACAATTAGAAAAAATCCCTTCGTTTCTGATCATGAATTATGTTTTCTTGTTTGGGTTTTTTTCTTCACTCTAAAGGAATCAAAGGGAAACATATTTGAGGAAGCTTAACTTGAACTTTACCAAAGTTTCAGAAGTTCAGCCTTCTTGTGTGTTTACTCCACCAAGGAAATGTTTTCCACTTAAGCAGCACATTCATCTAATTTAATTAAATTAATCCATTCTATATCCCTAAGGTAGAAAACAGCCACATTTTCATTTATTTATGTGTTATTTTCCCTTGATTCTGAAACTAGTGGCAAAAAAAAAAAAAAAAAAAAAAAGTAGTGGAATTAATTTTGAAGATGCATCTGATTTATATTACTCCTTGCAGCAAAACTATTCCCTTTCCATGGTTAAAGCTGCTTCCCTGATACCTCCCATCTGCAAGGGAAAGTGACTACAATTTTTTCCTCTTTGAGGGAAAATGTTTCCAGCAATCTCTCACTTTCACATAATAGGATTACATTAAAAAAAAAGAAAAAGAATTGGAGCTGTCATGAATACTTCCCTTTTGAGGACTCTCACCAAGTTCTGGACATGTTTCCCTGCCTAAAAGTTCATAATGTGCTATAACTAAATTAATACTGGTGAGGATTTTCTGTTCCTTCTAGAAAAGAGACAAAATATGTGCTGAGTTACACTCTGAAACTGAGTTAACATTGTGCCAATTATAATTGCTACTGCTCTGACGAGGATAAATGTGGTTTATTAGGATGTCTTGCTGCTTTTCCTCATATCATTTAGATAATGCTCCCATCTCCTCAGTTTCCTCTCCTGTCACATATTGCCTGTAGAAAAGTGTGAAGCCAATCTACATGTCAGATTACCCTCAGATCATAACAAAAAAAAAAAAAAAAAATCAAAATACAGTGTTAAAAGTATAGAGCTGTTCTTTTTAAGATTTCTAGCCAAGAGCACTGCTTGAACAAAAAGGAGAGGACCTCTCTTTGTGCATTGCTATTTGTGGGTCTCTGAGAAAGTGCTACCACCCTTAAGTTTCAACTAATTCAGAATTAACTGTGTAAAATAACAGGGCTCAAATTCTCTGCTGCATCAATCCCACGTTTAAATTCAAGCACAATTGATTTGATCCTCCTAAAATCATCCCAAATTTTGCTGCTGCAATTTATTACCCTTGGGCTGAAGCCATACAATGGGAACTTTTGTTGGAAAGGACTTTTTGCATGGCCCTTACTCAGGGTAAAACAGATCAGTGAAACCTGAATTGGACCAATGGCTCTGGGCATGGATTGGAAACTCAAGGACTGTCAGGATTTATGTAAAATTTTTGCAGAATGAAGAAAAACTTGCCATTAACTCACAAGTGTTTTCACTTTGGGTATATCGTGTATCTTCCTTCTCAGCTATAAACAACAGGGTTGCAGCCACATTATAATTCATGCGCAAAATATTTGCATTTTTCCATAAATGTGTTTCAAATTTCATCCCATGCACTTCAGTCTGGAGGGTATCTGTATTCTCTAGATCTCATTATAAATTGAAAATATGCACATTTTCATTTTTATCCAACCAAGCTGTTTGTCCACAACAATCTTCATGCTCAAATCTGCTGAAGTGATTTGTCAATTTGCATCAAACCCAATATTTGTAGTTCATTTGTTTTTTAAGGAATAGGATTGGGGCTTTGCCAAATGCTTCTTGATAGATATTTTTTGTAAATTGCCAATATTATTTTTCAGGCCCCTAAATGGTTCCACAGTAGTCCTTATCTGATATAAAAGTGAAAATATTTCTTACATGAAATTAAATATTACATACTTCCAGTACTTTCCATGGAAAAAGCCCAACTTTGTCTGGAAATACAGTGGTTCAGTCACATCCTTACTTCCAGCCAACTTTCCTCTCAACATGAACACTGATCACAGTTCACTTCAAACACTCTGAAACAGGAACCAACAGCAAAAATATACCTTCAGATCCCACTGGAGTTAACAACAGTTTACAGCACTGTGAAAGTTAAGAAAGCCTTCAGTTTGAGACAAAGAATGCTTGATTTTTCTGGCATTTCAAAATGTGGCTTTTGATATTGATGATTTGCTTACTGACAGCGATGCTTTTGCATCTGTAAGTTAAAAAAATAGGCCTTGCATTTAGAGAAATAGCAGGGAAAGCCAATATCATTATGTTTGCTGAATTTGTCTTGTGTAGTTATTAGTCACTGCTAAAAAGCAGACCTTCCACTGTAAACTGACAGTAACAACACAGAAATGGAATTGAATTTTTGTCCAGTAGGTCCCGTATAATTTTATGAAATGTTTGAAAAATTGTGGTTTGTTTTTTCTCTAATGCAGACAAACAGAATCTATTCAATCCTTTCCTGATTCACAGCTGCACCTCACAGACATTGCCTTGTGTCCCTACTGAGCTGGGAGACCATTGGCAAAAACTTTCTCTCATCAACCCCCTTGTTCGGGTGCCAAAGATAGAAGCAGATGAAATTCCTTTAATTTCACTGGAGCATAACTCCAGTGCCTGCTGGAAAGAGCCACAGCAGCAGTTTAAGAGGTGTGAACATTAAACAAAGAAGCCAAATCCATTTTTTCTGTTGACAAGAAATAAATTAGAAATGAGAGTCCAGAGGTGTGAGCTGGTACAGTTTGTACTTCAGTAACATTTTTTCTGTAAGATGCTGTATGTTAATAGTAAATATTTTACAGTTTTCACCAAAGTCTCTCTACAAATCCAGTCACCTATAAAAACCAAAGGAATGGGAATGTATACAGTTAAAGAACAAAGTTTTTTAAGGCAGGTCCAGTCATTTTTACTCAGTTTATTCAGCCATCAGAAACCCAAGAGGTTTATGATCAGGTGATAGCTCATTTACAAGAATTTGCAGGATCAGGACTTTTTTGATAAGCAAAGCTTATTCAAAGCTCTTTCTTAGATACATTTGCAACACCAAAATTACACTACAGAGTAGAAGAGGATCTTGATTTGCTTTACTGATTTAAAAAAGTGGCTGTAAGTGAACATGGATATCCTTAAGTCATGCCATAAGTGCTTTCATTTACTTTGTGTGCTTTTTTACTCTCAGAAAACAAATGCATTTTACCTGATTGAACTAAAAAAGGGCATCCAAACTATTCAGTGGTGAGCAGATTACCTCCTTCACTAAACTACACAAAAGGCCAAGACAGGAACTTTGTTTTTCTTCCCTTCAGTTTGATTTTACACTTACAAATCTATCTCTGAAGACAGAAGTTTAGTTAAACAAAAGCTGAGAGGTTTTAACAAGTAGACTCAGAAATGTGGCTTTAAATGGGTGTGTGAGGCATGAATTCCCACTAAATGTGTATCCCAGGAGTGGCAGCAGGTGTAATTCTTGTGTCTTTCTAAATGTCTTTGAAGGTAGGATAGCAGAAATGACTGAATTTCAGCATTTCTAGAAAGCTGCCCTCACCCTGCACAGATAAATTTGTTTTCAGAAGCACCACAAGCCTCATCACCTTTCAGTGATGAAGCTTCATCACCTTCTGCTGAAGAATATTTCCAAAACAGAAGAAGAAGGCAAAGAGCATATCAGTTTAGGTTCTCAGTCCCAAACCTAGGCTAGGGAAGGCTTTCATACTCACTGATGGGGTTTAACAAACAGGAATTTCAGTTTACAAACTCCTGCCAGGGCTTTATGAACATGTTTATGAGCAGTTGACTTTGATCACTGTCCAGCTCAAACACAGTGGGATGTGGTTGGTGATGGTGCTCACTGCTCACCACCACAGACCATCCCAGCCAGATGCAAGAACAGACTCACTGCCACAAGCACTTCTGTGCTGTGTTTCCTCTCCTGGAACACTCTTCAAAATCATATTCTTCTTTACAGAAGAAGAAAGTTTGAAGACGATACCCAAACACCACTCTCTGGTATGCAAAGGCTTCTTTACATTGTGTAAAGCAACCTTGAAATGACCCAAATTCATGATTAAACCATTTCAAGACTGCTGAAGAGCTCACCAGTGTAAAAGGGGGGTGTAGTGAAGCCCCAGAAATCTTCAGTATTATTTATATTTCTTGTTCCTTCCATTTCTGAAATACAGCATGTGTTATTATAGCTAGTTATATCTGCATATTACAAGCAATTACTGGGCAAAGTGGTTTCCTTTGTCAAAGTCACTGGCAAAACTTACATTATCTTCAGAGCAAACAAGCTGAGATCAGATCTCTGTGTGCACTGGGAAAGTGAAGCGTGCTGCAAAAAAAAGGGAGAGATGGAAACTGCATTAATTTAAAACACGTGCTCCTAAAAAAGAGAAGCACAGCTCAAAGGCTCGTGCTAATATAATGAAACCTGACTTCCCTTCAAAGAACATATAGAAAACTTTTTATTTCAACTCTCAGCATAAATATTTGGTAAAAAACTCAACTCAGCTGGGGGCTTATTGTCATGTTACTGAAACATGCCATTTTTCACTCCCTATAGTTTATGTATTTAAGGTATAAATTATAACTTTCAGGGGTATATTTGAATCATAAAGAGCAAAGATGACTTTATAGCTATTTCACTGGTTTGAAAACAGTGCTTCACTCAGGTTTATAGCCCATTAAGACAGTGTGTTTTTCCTTGTATGAACCCCTCCTGTGCAATACTAATTTAATTTCAACACTATGGTTTGAACACCACGCATACAATTAGTTTCTATCAGGAATGGAAGCTCTTTCACTCCAGGTCAAATTACAAAAAGTCTGTCTAGCAGGATGAACTGATCATTTCAGATCAAGTAAAATGAGTCAAAGCTCTATTTTCAGATCTTTTTTTCCTAATTCACTTGAGCCAGTCTATACATTTAATAACTTAAAAAAAATTCTGTTATTAATGTTTTTCCTCCACATATACTGAAATTCATTTTTAGCCAAATAACAGCAGCTATCTACATAGATAATTAGAAAATATAATGAACATCACCAATGAGCTTTCAACTCAGGGAAATTAAATAGTGGTGCTATAACTAGTGTAATACAAAGCACTCTTAAGAGAAAATTGAAGGGGTTTGGGAATTTTTTTAAATGTCCACAGAGCAAAAGTTCAGGCAAGCCCATACCTGTGGTGACAGGGGACCTCTCTGGTTTGTTCCATTTGTCACTCATTTAGAGGAGGGAAGACAGCTTTCTATGAAATATTCTCATTTCTTTATTTAGAAATCACAGACCTCATAAATCACCCCTGTGGCTCTAGAAAACAGTCATTTGTGTTTACATCACCCTACAGTGTTTAAATCTTCCTCAGTGAGCTGTGTGTCATCTCTGGCTTCAATATTTGTCATATATCACAGCTTACCTATGGCTTGGCAAGTTGAAAGGCAGGATCACTCAATCTTCCTCCTTGTAATACTTGTAATTAAGTCTTAAAGATGTCTTTTTAACCTTGATGCTGTCTTCCTGAAGAAGGAGTACATGAATAAGACACAAATTCAGCTGGATAAATCCAATGCTTCAACAGATTTGAAGACAGAAGTAAAATCTTTATAAAGCAAATAGGTGCAGTTCAGAAAATCAGGCAGGTTTGTTCTGGTCTTTAATAAACACAACAGATTCAGAGGTAAATGGGAGTCAAAAGAGCCAAGACAAAGCTGAGACAGAGACAAGCTGGGACTTTACTGAGTAAAGTTAAAGTTATTTAGTACCTGTGAAGTAAAGGACATTTTAGGAGTGTATAAAGGAGAAGGAAAGAAGAGCAAGGGGGGAAAAAACCCAGTCAAGACCAGTTGTATCAAATACCTGCCTCTGCAGAACTCACTTAGAAAGGCACCCACCTAGCCCTGGGTGTGTTTCTGCTTTAAAGGAAAGCTAGGTGAACAAAGTAAAAGTCTCTCCAAACCCAGGAAATAAGTGATACCGTGCAACACCCATCCTTAGAAAACATGCTCCTCCTAGGGGTAAAGGAGAGAGCAAGTTGTGCTGAATAAAACAGGTTTGAATAATTTCCAGTTAAAGTGGTTAGGAGTGAAGAGAGCATTTTTCAGTTCACTCCTCAAGTTCCCAGCAGCTTTGGCTGAAGGAGACCCAGCTGGGAACTACTGGAGGACATCTGAAAAAAAAAGATTGTGCATGAATATAACTGAGCTCACTGAGACAGAGGCTTTCCCACACCTCTGGTTATATTTTAGACCATACAGTAAATTCTGACTGTTGTTATTTAACTCAGAACATTATTATTTATGTCAAACAATACCTTTGGCACAGAGGAAAAAATCTGAAGATTCTTTCATTTCTTTCACAGCAAAGTCAGCTGTGTCCATGCCTTGGCATCCATATTTTGAAAACCATATCAGTTGCCCAAATAAACAAGATAAAGCTGATGTACAAAATATCCAAGCAATGGAGGCCCTGATTAGATGTGTTTTAAAGACACACTTTCCATAATTGGAACTGAAGATCTATTTTGGGGTAAATTTTTAGTTCTGCAGTTAAATGTTCTGTTCAAGTTTAAACATGCAAATAAAAGCATCTTGGGATTAGGCAGCATGGAATGCAGATACTTGTCAGTGAATCACTAAGTGATGAAAATGCTTAGCACCTCTGGGTATAAAAATTCAATTTTTGTCCCAATTACTCATTTGATGGTGCTCTTTCTTATGCTACCTCACATCAGAGGTGTAGAGCTGTGGTTTCATGGATTTGGGAGAAAGACTGATGAACAACTTAAAGCCAGCAGAAGAATCCCCTCCTGCTTGTTCTTTCATGCTGGGCTGACAGCTACCTCCTCAGCAAATTGAATCAGCAAATGCATCTACTCTTCTGCAATATTTTATCTGTTTTTTTTCTTTTTTAAAAGGAGGGAGGGAAAGTAAATGGAGAAAAGCATAAGTAAACGCTATCAATAAAAAAATTGCTCCCAGGAAAAGGTGTTTAGCTTCATTTCAGGGTGAGAATTTCCAGTTTTACAAATTAGTATTTAAATTCTGGTAAGTTTCTTCTTTCAAGAGTTCTTTTCATTTATTACTTCCAAATTATTGCTAATTTGACTCCTAGTTTTTTGTAAGGAAAAATCACCAGCAACTTCTAGCTGTAGAAAGATTTGGAAAAACACTAAATGAGACAATCAATACCAGCTATGTTCCAAGATTATTTTCACTTCTTATTTCATCTGTTGTTTCTTCCAGCAGCCACAAACAAATGCATGACCATTGGATAACCTATAGAATCATAGAATCTGATGAGTTTTGAAGTAGCAGCTACAAGTGATAAAATTCAGCAGTGATTATATGCAAGTTAAATATAATTGAGGCACCTTGGATCTGTGACAGGATAACACCTCCCAGACTCCCCCATTGGCCCAAGCACTGGAAAATATATATTAAAAAGCCTTGCTCCTCTGTGATACAGACCATACATAAATCACATGAGGGCATTAGAGTGATCTGTAAAGTCCCAAACTGTGCTATATTTTGGTGGCATCAGCTGGTTACCATTTTACATTTTAAAGATAAAGCATATAAGTCTTCTGTCCCTTTCCAGCATATTTCCTTCCAATATTGAAAAGACAGTGGTTGAGTTTTATTTCACCTTAAATTTTGAAGGAAATACAGCATACAAATTACCCACTAGAATACACATCTGCAATAGCAAAATGTAACTTTGCATTTTCTATCAAATTTGACCCTTTTCTATCAAATTTGAATATAACTAATGAAAATGTGTTTTGATAAATATAAAAACGTGGGGTTTTTTGTACATTTACTTCCTTTAACACGTGGCTGGGTTCAGCTCCCTGAAAGCTGTTGTGAATTTACCCAGCCAGTCAACAAAAATGATAAAATGTGACTTATCTGATTAACCACAAGCACACACAGCGGTTTGAATTGAGAATATTCATGATCAATCAACCCAGTCAATTGCATCTGGCAAAAGTTGTTAATAAAAGATATTTGAAGAGATGAACTCCTGGAAATTGTGATCTGTTTGTGGTTATTCCAGAAGCAGAAAAGAGGGACTGAAATCACTCAATATACAACTCTCAGCAGATTATTCTCTCTGCTCCACTGAACACCCGTAAGCACAGTCAACTATTAAATTAGCACTGCAAAGCTCTGCTATTTGTGTTGGCTATTTTTATACACAGCAGGCAATAATCATTACTTAATGAGAGCCTAGGCTTTAACACCAGGTGTGATTTTGTCATCAGGGGATCTATTTTTCTACTTTTCAGAGTTTGCATCCACATCAGTTTCCATCCCCACCAGCACCACCTATTTCTCTCCTGAGGGTTGTGTGGTGAATGCTGATTCCAGGCTCAGCGTGGTGCACGGTGCTTGATTTGCACTGATTGTCAGAAATTGTCACACACAGACTTCTGCAAGGATGTGCAGTGAAAATGTCATCTTTTTTACATCCCTTGCATCAGAGATCACCTCTAATTTTCTGTTACACCTCATCCATATCCTTTGCAAAGAAATGCAAATCTCTGTTTGAAGTGTTGGTTTCCCAAAAATCTACCTTGAGTAATGAAAGAAATGTATTCACTGTATTTACTGTCAAAACACCACACAAAGGAAGCAAAAAATTTTCCCCTATACTAATGAAAAATGCTCAGCATATAAAAAGCTTGATTACATGCTATAAAGGGCTGTCTTTCTGCTTTGTTATTCAGCTATTCAAACAGAGAGAACGCTGCAAAATCTTGAGAACTAAAACTAAGAAAGTAAAAACCACAACTTCTGCACACTTTTGTAGAGAAACCCCAGTTTGGAGAGGGTTGCAGATGAATACAAACTCCTGCTACAGGCATTTTTGGGAAAAAGACAAATAAACAAACAAAGCTACACATGACTCTCTTTGACAGATTTCATTTTCAGCTTAATGAACTTAAGTGCAACCAGATGAAGCAAAAACATGCATTCCTTTTTCCCAAAAAACATGAGAAGATCCAGCTCCTTTCATGTGAGACTTTCAGTCCAACCTGAAGCAAACACAGGGCTGGGCTCTAAGTATTCACTTCTAGAAAATCCTATTAACAAAGACAAATATGAAGCAACTTGGGAATATCACTCCAGTGATAGATTACTACTTTCAAACTAGTCCAGAGTAGCAATTCTGTAAAAATTCAGACACTGGCTTTAACTGCACAAAGTACATTTTTTAAAAAAATACTTCAGTCAGTAAGCAGTCAGGGATGGGAGAATTCCCTCACATTTACATAATTTTCCTTCTTTTTGCAAGCACCAAGGGATAATTTGGGCTGTAAACAGGCAACTCCAGAAATACTGAAAATGGAATTCCAAAGTACACTTATGACTTGAATATTTGCTATAAAAATAAACCCAAATGTTGGGGTTTTATTTTGTTGCTATAAAAAAAACCCCAAACCCCTCAAAATTGCAGCTTCTGTACTTTTTGCATTTCTGGGCTGAGGATGGCTTGACTAACACAGGGTAGAGCACTCTTATTTTTGTATGTCCTGTGATACTCCCAAACTATACAGAAATGCTAAAAAAAAAAAAAANCCATCTGCATACAGCCAAATGCATCTGCTATGTCTCTGAAAAATGTTCACTTCTGCAGTTCATTTATAAACCACACCTGCCTTAGGATAAATTCAGGGCATATAAGTATATATTTCTTGAAGGAAGTAAAAAAAAAAAAAAAAAAAAAAAAGCATAATTAATATTTTTTAATCCTCCACGGACATGGAGGGGTTTTTAAATGTTTATTTTGGTGTTTGTTACTGTTCATAGCATCAATAGCTCAGTAATTCTCCTGGCCTCTTACAATTGTCTTGAGAGTATTGACAAACTTAGAAATGTGAGAAAACTTACAAATAGCTTTATGGTGATTATTTTATCCAGACTTTAGCAAGAGTGGTTACTAAATATTACAGTGGTTCACTTAATGGTGTTCACAAGATGTGATGGCACAGAAGCGCCAAGCTAGGAATTTGAATTCTTTGGTGATAATTTGGTCTCTTTCTGCTTTGTGTATCATCCTAATCCTATGGAAATAAGGTGTTTTCAGTTCTAGTGAACATCAGAATCCACACCTGGATAAGAATTTTTCAAAGTTCACCTCAACTTTATCAAATTGATTCAACAACCATGCTTTACTCTCAACTTGGCTTCACCTTTTTACTGCACACATCTCACAAGAACGACATGAAATCAGCATCCATGTACCTCTTAAAACCTGCAGTTGACTATTTAGAAATATCAACCACCATTTAAATGAATTCTCCTGTTCTGCAAAAAATCCCACAGCATTCAGAAACAGCAAATAGAAACAAGCAAGTGCTTGTTTGTGCAAGTGCTTGACTTGTGCAAGCCAAGAGAGAAAAGCAATCATATGATTGAAAAATATCTGCTTTGTGACATTATAGCTTCCATGTTCCCATTCTATCCCTCACAACACCAATTTTTGAAGTCTTAAATTTCTGTAGAGGCACTCATGCTGCATCTATTTTGCACCAGGTGTGGAAAAAACTGACACATTTTGCTTTTTCCCAGCAGCATCAATCACTAAAACCTTAGTGCTGCACTCTCAGCACGTGTTCACCCACCCAGATAACTGAGAAAGGGGGAAGTGATCCAGCAGTGCTGCAATATGGAACATACCCTGCTGTACTCAGCTCCTTCAGGTCTGCTGTCCAGATGAAAAGTACAAGAAAAATCTCATTTGTTAAGGAAATGGGCATGTTTCTCTTCTATATATTGACATCTACTCTGTGCAGCTGTGTATGAAAATAATCCTTCCTGAAAAATAGCAGTTTAGTGCATAAAGGATTACTCTCTACCAAAATTTCACCTACTCATCCAAATTGTACCTGTGGTTTATTGACACTGCCTTTTGCTGCTGTGGATAAATCACCAAGTGAAGAGGTGGGATTGTGCTGAAATAATGCAGCTCTTCAGCAACATAATATGGATCTGCATATCTGTGGAAATTAAACAGAACAAACAAATTATCAGTTTTAAATGTCCATGTTCTCTCAGATCTGCACAAAGAAATGGCTGATAAGGAGCAGCTCATAACCTGGCTTCAGCTTGATTTATGGGCAAACTTTCTTCTTCATTTTTCTGTCCAGAAAGCTGTTGGAACCACCTCAGAAGTTTTTGAGGCTCAGCTAGACAAAGCCACAGCTGAGCTACTCTGCCCATTGGTGACAGTCCTGCACTGAGCATATGGTTGGACCTCCACAGGTCCCTTCCAGCCAATGTTGCTGTGATTTTCCACTATGGAAACAGTCTCATATGTGAACTGGAAGCTAACATCACATTTCCTCTGCTCTCTTTTCTAGAGCAGCATGATTTTCCTTTCTCAATACCCTTGCCCATACGAAGAATTCTCTTTGTGATAGTAATCGTATCCCTTATTTCTGAAGAAAAAGTGATTTGTTCAGCTGCCATAAGCTGCAGCATTAAAAAATTAAAATCATTTAAGTTTAAGGAATGTTCTCTTTTTTTAAGACAACCTCATCAGGGAGGACTCTAGCAGAACTGAATGCAGAAAACCCAGACTGGTATGACCTTTAGAGTCTCAGAGTGGTTAAGGTGTTGCAGTTGCATTGATTTCCTGTGTCTCCCACACAGTATTTCCCCTAGACAGGCAAACAGGACACTGGGCTGACTCATGAGAGCCTCTATTTGCCTCTTAAATTTATTGGCTTTGTCTGCCTCAGTTTCTGCCAGTAATGCTCAACAAGAATATCACCACAATGTGTTCTCCATGTCAAAGAGAAAATACAGCAATTATACATACCCATACAATTACCTGTTCTGCATTTACTCCATTCAAGTTTTAATGCTTTAACTATGGAAACTGGGGAACCTAGTGCCCAAAATATTAAGGAAAACCCCTTGATTTGTGGCTGATAACTGCTGACTTGGCTGTGCTGTCACACCTCCTTCTGTCAGTATTTCTCTTCCTTGTAGAGGAGAACCAGTTCTGATTTTCTTCTTCCTTGGGTTTCCTCATGATTTATTGCACTTGCTTCTTTGTAGGACCACAGCTTTTCTAGATCTTTTTCAATTATTGCATTTTAATATTTTTTACTAATTTTCAGTGTTAGTTTTCTTCACAAGCATCCTCATTTTCCTGCATATTTGAAACTAAATGTCTGTGTGTCTTACCTGCTCAGTGCAGAGTACCATCTTTACAGCACTAAAAATTGTATCTGAAAACAGTTAAGCATGAGTTTTTCTCAATGTGTCTGAATTTAACTTCTTGAACTACTCCTCATACTAACATTCCCAGCAATTTAAACCACCTAACTTGGTATCCTTTCTGCCATTGGAAATATCTAAGACATTACAAAGGGCTGCTAAAAATTAAGAAATTTTCTGTAGCAAACAAAGCGAAAGTAACTGAGTTAAATAACTAAATGCTCCACTTCATTAAGTTCTTCATAGAATTAATTTTACAACTTGAAAATTTATTCTTTCCACAAGATACAAAGGGAAAGCAATAGAAATTATAAGTATGTTATGCATATGATTACCACAATGGTATTCAGCTGCCTAAATATATGAATTTAATGCTCCCAAGGTGTTCAGCATGTATATTTATTGGGACAGCACACCTGGTTGAGGGCTCCACACTTCCAGAGCAAACCTGAATGCTGCTAAAGAAATGTCAGATCAGTGTGGTTTGACAGCTGAATCACTCCCTAAAATTTACTTTTTTTTTGAAGTGTGTGCATATATATATATGTATGTGTGTGTGTGTGTGTGTGTGTATAAAATCAGTAACACTACAAATTGGAAACCAATACAATATTCTACAAACATAGTTAAGACTCAAAATTTTCTACATTTTAGCCTAGCTTATGACAGAAAACATTCTCAATATTCCTTCATGGAACTGAAATCCAAATTTGGCTCTCCCTGTCACTATATTTATATTATTTTACTGCCTAAGATTAATGGATCATAGACTGGAGGCTGAGATTCCCGTCTCTGTCATCTCTTTTTAAATCACTCTCCTTCCAAAAATGCTTAAAATTTTTGTGCTGGAACCTTCACTCATTTGACATCATAATACATAAAGATTTATGTTAATGAAAAACTCGATTACATATTCATGGAGCTGCAGTGTGAGAGCTGCACAGAAACTTTAGATGCTTTTAGAAGAGTACACGAATTTTCTGTGATTTCTGTGTCCACAGCATGTGACTCTCCTTATTGGCAACATTAGGATTTTTTAAAGAAATTATGGTAAGCTGTCATTACTTACTGACATTTGTGGGTTTATTCAACCATCTTAACTCAGTCTGACTGCTAAAAAAGTTGCAGACAGGAATTGATTTTAAACTTGGCTTTTAAAACTGGATGCAGACCCACAACATAATAGTACTAGTACAACTCCTGCAGTCATGGTGGTTCCTAATAGAATTTCATTAATTGGATGTAAAGATTAAAAATATTGAAATATTACAGATCCCCAAATAATGCTCAGCTAGTGATAATTATTTGAACTTTAGATCTTTGGTTTCCCATTGAGCCGAGTCATGACTTTGGATGGCATAAAAACCAAAGCAACAGCACTGGAGTCACTCAAGGATAAAAAAAGTAGGAGACCAGAATCAGATCATTTATCTAGGAATGTTAAAAAGAAATTTACAGCTCAAGAATTTCAGTTTGACAAGTCTTCCAACTGCTCCCATTAACAAATAATTCATTACTAGAGCCAGCAATAAGACAAAAACTCTGAATCCATTCACATTTTACAGAAGAACAACTTAGTACAAGCATTGCATAAAAAAGACACCCTGCCTCTATAAAAATTTTATTCAAGCTCATGCAAAACTCATCTGAAGGACAGAGATATTGAAGAACTAGGTTTTATTTTAGATAAATTTGCTGTTGTTTTTAGGATGAATTCCAGTACGTGTGCAATAACTAATGGTTATTTACTGCAAGGAATATATTACATACAAATTTTCTTCATTAACTCTTTCCAAGGTATCAAAAAAGATGTAATGATTCTAGCCTGTGTGTTCACTAACATGATAAATTGTATTATAAGTGAAAATTTCATTGTTATTTTTGATTCTTCATGTTTTAGATTAGTGGGGATTCAAAGGTTGTTAAATCTTCTGCATTCATTAGGTTTTCACTAAGTGGAAAATTCTCACTGGCACTGCACTAATGAAGTACCCTTAAAGTCAGCTGGTATAAATTGTGAATGTGGCACATAATGACTTGACTCAAATACATCAAGAGGTTTAAATTCAGGGAAAATTCCATAAGAACCCTTTCTATGTTTTTAATCAATTTAGTCCAAACCATTTTTTTCCCCTTCACTTGCCAAGTTGCAGCTTAATTAAAAAGGATCAAATTTTTGAAACTTTTTCCACAAATAGGGATTTCATACAAACAAGACAAGTCTTGTGGTCCTCCTTTTTTCTTAGTGAAACTTGTATTCATGTTTATTTCCATCAAATAAAACTGCCAAAACACCAGCTCTGTTTCTTTCTTTTTGAGCATGTGAGTTCACAAACAGTGGCTTTCTTTACCAGACACCCCCACTATTTATACCCAAAACAAATCTGTGCAGATTGATTTACTTCTAAAGCAAGGGCCAGTTAATAAAACTGGGAAAAAGTAAGGATAGAGATCAGTAAGTAATGTCACCCACAGAAAAAAAATCCTGCAGTCATGGAAAACACGCAAAAAAAAACCTGCTCAGAAATCTGACGTGTACTTTCAGCATAATGTGATGTTTGTCAGCACACATTTTTTTACAGAGATGTTTATGACTAAATGCTGACATGTTGCCTAAGAGCAGCAGCAAAATGATGAAGATAATGAAGAAAAGTAGATGCAGCCATTAGTTTTTATCCTATTTATGCCAGGAAAACTTGCCTATTTCCCATGCAAAATGAGACCCAGGCTATGTCTACACCAGAGTCAGCAGCATGACTGCAGCAAAAGTGCCCTTACATGGATAAATTGAAGATATTGAGCTCAGGTATTGGCAAGAGAAAAGGAAATAAAACAAACCACCACCACATAAATACACAGATAATTATCCTGAGTTCTGGCTGGAACATCCTTGTTGATATCTGGACTGACTGGATTGATGCAGGACCTCAGTGTTTGCCATGTCCCATCAAAACCAGCAGGGCTACTTTAAATTAGAAGCCTGGCCTGAACTAGAAATGGTTTTGCAGTGCTAAATATTAAAATATTCTGACCAGGTGGCTTGGATTTAAATGCTGCAGCTCACTGCAAGAAAGTCAACTCAGCTGGAGGGCAGAGTCCAAGCATCAAGGCCTTAGGTTATCAGAGCCAAAGCAGGTAAAAAAGGATATTCTGGGCTCATCCTAGATGTAATTCCTTCTTCCTAGAACTGCAGAGGACAGAAAAACCCCATTGGAGCTGCAAACATTGTGTCCCAGCAAAAAGATGAGAAGGAGACACAGCAGTGTTTACACAGGCTCTCAATTAAATATTCTTGTGTGAAGGTCAGGGCTCCTCACAATAAATGGTCTTCTGATGTTTTCAAACCTGAATTTAAATATTTTATCCAATAGAAAAAAGGAAAAAACAGCCCAGCTTTACAGCAGAGGTCTGTTTATCAGCTTAAAGATAGACTCCATTTTCACTCACCCAAGTGAATTTCACCTGCAGTCTTCTATCACATAGCTCATAAATCACTTAAGCCTGAAATATTTTATAGACCTGTACTTGTCCTCTAAGCAGATGATCCTGGAATGCAAATACAAAGGTTTGGGAATCCCTATATAAGACTGGTGATGAAAAATTAACTATCTCCTCCCCTATTTCATTTTTCTGGGAATACGTCACCTCAAGGGAAAACTCCTTTCTCTAAGATTCCTCCCAAATCAAAAAAAAATCAACAGGAGTCTTTTTGAGAAGGGTGATAACTTCTGCTGGCCTCTTTCAGATTCACCTGGAATGGAACTAATATTCTTCCAGAAGAAAGACTTACCTGACATTCAGAATGAGAGCTTTCAAGTGGCCAGGAACTAAAATCCCACCACGAAATGACTGGATACATGGCTGGAAACAAAAAGTGCCCCTGTTTACATAAACAGGCTTGAACTACCAGCAGGTTTTTTCAATTAATAATGTCACTTTGCCAAACACTCCTGAAATTTGGCAGAAAACATTGATTCACCAATCCCGTGTGAAATCTGTCCCTGGAAAACACAATGCATAATAACAGTTGGGGTAGAAAAAAATGCTGAAGCACACAAGGGTCTACAGGAATTTTCAGCACTGATCAAGGATAGCCAGAAGAAAAGAAAGCAGAGGGAGTAGAAACTGTTAAGAATATTAAGCTCAAAATGAGATTAATTTGCAGATCTGGTAAACTTAGAGTACCCTCAAGCAGAAAGAGCATGCAGGGACACTCTGCACTGAACTTGTATTTCTGCTTTATCAAACTGAAACACCATCCTGCTTGTCCATCTCAGGAGTCCTCAGTTTCAAAGTTAGTGGCCAATTACCCAATAACCCCCTCACACACCCACCCCAAAAAAGCAATTACCAAATGAAATGTTTAGCAAATGACTGCCTTCAACCAACATTTTGACAAGGAAAAGCTGTGCCAGAAGGATGAAAGGCCCAGACAAGTGTAGGATGACTGCAGTACATGAAACACCCCTATTATGTTCTGATAGCCAGAGCATTTTGCTCAAATAATGTTGAGAAAACAGAATTTAACAAGTGACATCCAGCAAATACATAATCAGAGAATGCTTAAGTGGCTTGGGATTTGGAAGGCAGTTCCTTCAGGAATAAGTTAACTGTTTATGCAGTAGAGTTAAAAATATGTTAAGAAGAGGGTGTAGAATGACTTGCTAGATGTCTTCAATAATATTTCAGCAGGTACCACACAAATAGTTTTGTTAGTATTGGCAAAACTAAATAAACCCTGAGGAGAAGTATGATTGGAAAAAGCAAACCTTGTGGTGTAAAATAAACATGCACGTCAAAATCAAGTACCAAGCTCACTCAGATTCCTGACAGAAGTCTAGAGCAATGAATTGGCAGCCTCACTGTTTATACTGCTCTAACTCCTCTGTGACTTTAAAGGAAATTTCTTTTTTAGCTAATGCTGAGACCTTGAGGCAGGAAATTCTCCATCTTACTGGTGTTCAGCTGTAGAAATGGGGCAGCTCATCCATTGTTTACCACATCCCATCCTATATTCCAGCATCAAGGTGATAAAGGATGATTCATCAAAGCAAGAGTTTGTGGTGATTTTTTTTTGTGGCTGATTTGGGATATTCAAGCACAAACACGGGAAAAGACTGAGCACAGAGTTCAGAATTCTAATTTAAAATTATCCTACAGATATTTTAAAAAATTAACTCTCATTGAGGTGAAGCTGTGGGTTTATATGCCAGCCTGCAGAAGCTAATCCACACTAAACCAGCAGGGATGACTGTGGAGAGCAGGAAATAACACTTTCTTCCTATCAACCTTAACAAAAGCTTAGAATTTTTGAGCCTTTTCCTAATCCAGGTTTTCAAAAATCTCCTTCTGAGATGTTTGCTTCATGTTATTCAGATACTAATTACAGGCTTTGAAGGCTTCTGAGATGTTGGAGGGTTTGCCTTAAAAATCAGTCCAAATTCTAGGGATTTTACAATATTTTCTGAGATTCCTGAAGGAAGACTTAGATACAGAAATAAAACAGAAAATTGTGAAAGGTTATATGAGTGAAGAGTATGTGAAGAGCAGAGTGTTTCCACTGCCTTCAGTAGAACTAGACTTAGAGAAATCAGAGAAAGGGAGAAAAAAAATCCCCAAATCAGGCAAGCTGCCTTCTCCTCTCCTGCTGTGCAGGCAGGCAAAGCCCAGTGTGACAAATAGCATCCTTCCTAACACAGTTATTATGTTGGGTAGGTGACTCACTCTCCCTTCTAAATCATACCAGTAATGCCAGTAGGAATTATTGACTAAACCACATTTGCTGAGACTTCCTTGGATGTCAATAGTATTGAAAGGAAATGAAAGAAAGATCTCCTTGTAGCCCTTTATGGTTGTGAGGGATTTTTCTGATTTAAAATTACATATGGCTGTGGTAGGGTTTGCATCCAGGATGTGGTTTAGATGTGTCTGGAAATCTAAATTAAAAAGGCAGCCTAAGAGCACCCAGCAAAAATTGGGCACATTAAGAGGACTACAAGTTCGACAGAATGAATTTTTCCTCGTTAGTGTTATTGACTTCTCCCACCAATAAAATCTGCCTGCGTTGCACGAATATGATTTACATTCAGAAAGTTCTGATTAGATGTGTATCTCGTGTTCTCCACTAAGTTACAATTTCTCTAACATATTTCATGGCTGCTGTGAAGAGATTCATCGTGGATATTGGACAACAGTGGAAATTGCTGCATAAAGATTACATTAATCGTGAAATCATCAGGCATTAATTCCATCAGCTGCTCAAGAGGACAATATTTCTCCTTTGTGATTAGGGAAGGACAGTGAAGGTTGCCAAGCTTATCAGAAAGTCAAAAAACAATCTGGGGCTAGAATTTGAGGACTATGTCAGCTGGAAATTTCCACAGGATTCAGTAATGACAGTTATATAAAAATCTGCATGTCCCAGAGTCCTGTCAAAAAAACAAAGCAGTAGACACTCTGTCTGCCATCACTGTATCATCTACATAAGGACTGATGAAGTTTCTCAATGATGTCTGCTTTTTAACTGGACATCTCTGAATTTTTTCCAGAAATTCTAGGGAAATCCAGCAGAAATTAACGTATTCTTCAAATGTATCAACACAAGAAAGCTTTCCCAGCAAATGCAGAAGGCTCATTTATTAAAGGAGGAATTTGCTGTTTAGCATTATGCCTCTTCATTGTTGTTTGGCTTTTTTATATATTAAAAACATTTTCAGAGAGGAGAAGACTGCCTTAAACTACAAACCAACTTCTTTCTTGTCTTCTTGGTGTCTTTAAATGGAGTCCTGATATGAGCTCAGTAGAAGTTTCAGTAGAGTGAAATAACTGCAGTTTATATGCAGCATAATGCCAAAGGCTCATCTGGAAGACAGAGCAATTTTTTTTCACTCAAAGCCCTCTTTTTGATCCACATGGGTAATGCTCCAAGTGTTATGTTAAGCAACCATTATTCTAAGAGAGCCAGCATTAAGAATCCTGAGCTTAAACTGTCACTCCTTGAGGCAGATTTATGGCTTATGACAGTAATTGCTCACACCAAAGGAGCGAGCTGGTGCTCCATCCAAGCACAAAGAGATATTGCCATTAGATGAGGGTAGGGATCTGATAATGCCTGGGGTTTACAACTAGAAAATTACCTTTTATTTAAATTAAAAAAAAAAAAAAATCCCACCATACTGTACATAAACAGGCACTTGTTTGTGTAAACAAACATAAATGTTTGCATTTTTGTTCAGCTTTGGTTTTTCTAAAGTGACTCGAATCACAGCATGGCACACTTGTTCCTCTGTGTTTGACTTTGTGTTGCTTTCAATGAACTGTTCAAATCTTTATTTAAGATATTTTGTGTTGCCTGAGTATACATGCTCATTATAAGTGCTAAAAAGGAAAAGTGAACGTAAAAACAAGGCAAAGTAAAACATCTGTGAGAAGGAAGGTAAGTCTTGTGCCTGTAAATTGCTGCTATGGGATCTCTGGAAAAGGCAAAGACCAACCCTGTGCACCCAGAAAGTCAATTTTGAAATTTTAATATGGACTACTAAAAAAGGAAAAATAGAAAGGCTTCCTGATTATGAAGCTACATGCTAACAAAAAGATATAAAACTAGGTCCCATCTCCATCCCTCTCTCCATTTTAGATTTAAAGATCTTTTCCTAACATTGCAATATGTCCTCCCTCAGAAAACTGAATCAGCAAAAAATAAAACAGCTTTATAAACTCTACTGTCTCCTATGTTTTTGCAGGTTCTGCTCTGCCAGTAAATCCAAGCATGATCTGAATGGTAACAGCAAGTTTATGGACAGTGAATAATAGCATGACATAGTTAATTAATGCTATTTCAGTCCAGACTCTTTAAACAATCAAGCCTAATTGTGCTAAACAATGTGATGGGTTTTTATGGACAGCAGTGAATGAGCAAATCCAATGAATATTTAAAGCTAAATCCAGAGTAATTTATGCTTTATGGGTATAACAAACTCAACCCAGTACCTTCATTACTTACATCTCCTGTTGGTTCTGCTTTCTTTTCTAAAAATACCCCTCAAAACCAACATCAGTTTCACACTAAAAGAAACAAACTCAAAAAACCCCCACAAACTCCCCCACCACACATACTTACTGTGCCTTGTTTGGACAGATTTTCTGTCACTGAGTTAAAAACAAAGAAAATAAATGCATGCCATTGATTGTATAGAACAGCTCAGCTGCTGAAGGATATTTCCTGGATAGTTATGGCTCTGTTAGGCAGAAATCCTGAACCTGGGTAGGTTCTTCCTTATCACTTTGTGGCTAATCTTGATATGGTGGAGTACATAAACTCCCATATTCTGGTTAGCCTCTGACATGATCAGACTTCTGGGAATGTTTTAGAAAAAGAGAAATCAAAAAACTGATCACCTGCAAGTAGCCCTGTTTAATTTTGTTTACATCAAAGCAAAGAGCCAATCCTTCTGTACTCCAAAGATTCCTTGGTAATGGAGAAAGGTGTGAAAAGAGAGAAAGACAGAGCAAGGACACAGCTGAAAGGTACAGAGCAACCAAAAGCAGTTTTGTTGAACTCATACCCCCTGTGAATTCCTGATTTTATCTTTCCTCCTGCCAAACCATCCAAGCTCCATCACTAGAGCAGCAGGTCATGAGTGTTCATCTTCCAACACCATTTAATTTCTTCCCATTTGGCTTTGAAATCACTTAAAAATGTGTGATGGTCCCAGCCCAACCCTCTGCACAGTGACAAGACATTGTGACTCTCACCTGACACTGGCTCATGCTCTTGCCAGGCAGAGCCCATCTTCTCCATCCCAAAGTCAAGGGAAGTGTTGGACAACCAAAAATATGGAGACCAACGAAATTAATAGCTAACTTTATATTAGGAAAGGAGCTATTGCTGTGTAATGCTAAATTTCAGATTTGAAATAGACATATCTATGTCATTTTCTACCACGTGTCCATCTGAAGCACTACAATGAACAGATAAACCATTAAAGTACACAAAACTCCTACAAAAGTATTTTATTGCCCTAAGAGATTTATTCAATATTTAAAGAGACTTATTACCTTTCTCTACTTTACTTTCTTTTTAGTCAGTCAGTTTAAGCACAAATCTAGTTAAATGTACATTTCATCTTCATTATATCAAGATAAAGCTGGTAGTAAATGTCCCTTCCAATCAAATCACATAACAGAGCTCTGCAGGATTGCTCTTCTGCAATATTCAGGTTGGGCAGCAATTTATGTCACATTTGGTACTTGGGTTCTTCTCCATAATGAGGTTTTTAAGTGTCCTACCTGACATTTACATTCCTAATGAGATTTCCACACCTCTGCTGGGGTCCATAAAGACCAATATTAATAACTCAAGCTGTTTTACTGGATTAAAAAAAATTTGAATTTACTTTTACATTATGGCCAAGCACAATAGCACTTTCCAGTTCAAATACACTAAACACACATAACTATTAAAGTACTTCACAATTAAATACATTTAACTTGCCTACAGTAGAAAACCACTGTTTTTCCCTGTAAGAAATAAAAAAATCTTCTCACCTCAGGTATTCCTGGCCTTTTTTTTCCTCCCACTTTGTTTTCTGTCTCTCCTATTTGTTGCTCTAAGCTCCAGAGGTGGAAAAAGGAAGAGTTATTCTGGCTGGTACTTAGGAAACAAGGATGGGTTTTATTTTTGGGGAAGCAGGGGAGGAAAACTGAGGCTGGCTGTTACATCTGGAGGAGGAGAGTTCAGAGATCTCCTCACTGCTGTGTGCAGGGGGGGGGTTAGAGGTGGATCAAAACTATTTGGAAGGGAAAAAGGTGAGCCAGTTCTAAGCTGGGTCTGCCTTTTAACACCCCAGAAACTCCCCTTCTGTTTCAAGGTGTCTGTGAAGAAGATACAGCTCAGTGCTCAGCCAGAAAGGGGAAATGCTCTGTGTGTTTGCTGCCTGAGAGGGTTTTGTTTGCTTGTTTTGAAGAGACTGGAAAGGTGTGATGACTCTTCTGGTTGTCTGACAGGTGAATGAGCAAAAGCACAGGGAGGGGTCCTGCATTCTTTGCAGGGTTTGGTCACTTAATAGCATGGAGGGGCTTGAAAATTTTGATTTGATTACGCTTTAGTCAGTAAGAAGTGGTTTTAAAGCACAGGAGTTCAGACTCCCCTAATTAACTGATTTTTTCAGCCATCATTCTAGAATTATATTTTAACACAATATTTATAACAAAAATATTTTTAAGTTACCTTGCATTTACTGCAGGATAAAATGCTGAATACTGAGTGTAACCCTAGAGTAGAGAAACCACTGAAATCTTACCAAGGCCACAGTTACAATTCATGTCCACAGGTTGTATAACTGAGGAAAATTTTCTTATACTAGACTCCAAAACCAGCTGTACTGTCTGGTTTAGCAGCCTTGGATTTGAGGTACACAAAATATTTTTACCTACTGACATCACTTGTAAGCACTTTCTGACATGTCTAATAAATAAATACACATTAGCAGAGTAATCATCACCCCGTGTTATAATTTCTCACCTCTAAGAAATTAATGTGCATAATTTCTTTCTGTTTACATGCAATATTGGAATGGCACAACAGCTGAAGCAAATGTAGCATATTTTCTGAGTGCCAGCCAGGGGCTGGGTGCTTTCTGCAATATTAAGTATCAACCCTTCACCAGAATAAAAAGCAACAAATATTTTTTTCCTCATGGTAGAATTGATTTTTGCAAATGGAGCCTGGTTCAAGTGGTGTAATCATCTTTCCTCCTTTTTGCAGTTGCTCAATGCACAGCCTCATCCATTCAGTCCCAATCAATTGGGTGATAAAGTATTTCCCTCATCAGTGAAAAAGGAGAGCTTGTACCTTGTGTACTCAATACCAGTCATTTGTTTAATTGGCTAATAAGAGATTATTCCTCCTACAGAACCAATCTGCAGTAACTCCTTCACCTTTAAAAAATATGGCAGGTCTGTTCCAGACCATTATATATTAATTATATGTTATATATTTACACCATTTCTGTAGTATAAAATTTTTGAATGCTTACCCCTTAAATTTAATTTGACTCTATATCAAAATTATGTCTTTATACAAGACCTTGCTGAGAAAACTGAAGAAAGAACACACAAGAAAACTTTCCTGATGCAGGTAGAGAATATTCAGTTCTGTAACTAAAAGGAACATTAAAAAATTAGGAAATTCCCAGCCAAATTTAAGAGGAATCAATTTTTCTAGAATACTTTTTTTTCTGTCTCTCTAAATTATGGCAAATATCTTGTTTATGCAGAGATTTTGAAGGAAGCATTTCTCATATACAGGATGATGGGATAGTTTGGTTTGGGGTTTTTTCAGCAGGTTTTATAAACAATTATTTATTATTTGAGGCTGAAACGTTAAATAATGTTGTCATGGAGAGTTTCATTGAAGTTATGGATATATCTGACTTGCAATTTTTAAGCATTTGCTATTTCTTTGCAAATTGTGTCTAAAATTGTTGCCTCATTTCCCCATTCTCATTTCTTGAGAGGTTTCAAGATTGTTTTAGAGCTTGGGGTATGACAAATGGTACTTGTGAGAATGAGTTTCCTTCCAAAACTCATGGAATATCACTCACACAAACTCCTAATTACAAAAACTTCACAAACTATTTATCAATTTATTTTTGAGAGGACACTGGGCTGTTTGCATGGCTGAAGCAGGTATGGAACCAGCTAATCTTGGCTAAAAATAGCTGTTATTGTCCTGTAGGTGCTGATTCCTCTGTGCACACTAAACACAAATCTGAATTTGAGCTGCTTTGATGACAACACACGTGCACAGTCAGCTATGTCTCATTGATTTTTTGGGAGGTGGGTGGAATGCACATCACTTTTCCTTCAGCCAGCCCCAAAACAATTGATCCAGGTCCTATTTTTCACCAGATCACTGAGTGTTAATTCAATTTGATGGGCACAGCAGGCAGTAATACATCCTACAAGGAACTTACTTTCAGTGGTGCACAAAGTACATCCTTTTCATCCAGACAGGGTTTTGATGCAGATCAAATGAATTTTCATATCAAACCATTTCTGGCTGTCTCTCACTAAATCAGCATGATTTTTCTTTTGCTTCTTTTGTAGTTTTTTTTCAGGAGAATCTAGAAAATAGAATAACATAAACTACCAGCACCACAGGCAGACCTCTTTTCACACAGACTACAGATTTCTGTACTGAAAAAGCTCTGGATAAATTCATTGTGGATAAAAGTCAAATAATATATTTAGCAAAGCAGAAGGTTTAAAAAAATAATAATAAAAAAGCATTGTTTTCTACAGCACTGAAAATGCAGTACAGGAGCTGCTCAAAGAGGGAATAAACTGGATTTGTTCCATTTTAGTCCTGAGGAAGTAAAAGGGGAGAACCAGAAATTGATTAAATATTAGAGAGCAATTAAATAAGGAGGTAACAGTTGGCCATGCAAATTGATAGAATTTTTTTCTCTGGGAATTATTAAATTGCCAATTAAAAAAATGGAGCTTTTGGAACAAAGCTGAGCAGGCAGAAAGCTGCTGTTTTAAGCAGTGGTTTCTGGTGACAAGAACTTTGAGGAATTACCACCTTCTCCATAAGGTTAGGCAAACCAGATACAAGTCATAAGGTGTTATTCTTTCTAAATAAAATAAAATAAAATAAAAATAAAAATAAAATAAAAATAAAAATAAAAATAAAAATAAAAATAAAAATAAATAAAATAATAAAATAAAATAAAAAATAAAATTAAAAATAAAATAAAATAAAATAAAATAAAATAAAATATTCATAGATAGAATATGAAGAGCCAAAGAAGAAGAACAAAAACTATGACTCTTTGCCAGCTATTACCTTAATTTATTTCTGTTTTCTGAAGGAAAACAAAACTTCTGGGGAACAAAAGGAGTAGATAGGAAATGGAACAAATTGTCATCTTTGGGAGGCCACTTGCTAAATTAAGTGAAGTTACCTTGACTAAGTGGAAAAATCAACTTCATATTGGTCCAGGGATATGACCTTTGGACTCCTAATGAGAACTAGTGAAATAATGAAGTATTTCCAGATAAATTCTTGCTGCTATAATCTGAGAAAAGGGAAGCTAAAAGAGTACAGGGGGATTTGGTGTGATCAAGTGCACATACAATTAGTAGCTCATCAGGGGTTGTTAAGGACATGATTAAAGGACAGCCAATTTACTAAAGACCTAAGAGGTTAATGGTGAAGAAAAAATAAAGTGACAATATCCTCCCTTCCTCCCTTCTCTCCTTTGATTGTGATAAATGTAGGCTTTCCACACATCCATGAGCACAAGACTGCAGATTTTCCCTGGGAATTTAAATAAGCACTCTCCCTGAGAAGACATGCAGAAATTTAGTTGGGAAAAAACAATAAGGTGAGGATGGTGGTGGCATAATACAGTGGAGAAAGGAGACTTTTAAAGTTTTTAGAAACCCAAAGCATTTTTAGAAAGTAAGTTAATAATCTTTACACACATTGTGATGTTGAAGGTGGATAAACTAAAAGTGAGAGATAAAAATTCACTTTGCCCAAATGTGGGCATGGTTAGCCATGCTTTGTCTGTGCTATTCCCTATTCCATACACTGGAGAAAATGTGAGTTAGGGTGCATTTTAAGAGGATTTTTGCTCAATAGAATAATTTTAGTGCCTTTTAGGCCATCATGAGATCAATGACCTTTTCCAAAGGGCAAAAATGGAAGCAGAGCCTTTCTGATTGTGAATTCTCCTTCTTACATATTTCAAATAATGTCAGAAAGTCTTCAGGCTATCTCCAGACCACCCAGATTTACCTGAGCAGTGTCAGGACACTGCCTGTAGTCCCAGTTGTGTTATTTATTTTAAACATGAACCTTACTTCAGCTCATACTCTGAAGGGGGAGGGAAGGAATAAGAAGGAGGAATGCAATTTATTGCAAATAGGATCACGAGACCTTTGCAAATATTGAGGTTTAGGAGATGTTTATCCCACACAACACAAATCCCTAGAGGTGGAGAAGCTGCAGAGTCAGAGCTTTACTTAAGGGAGGCTCAGAATGGCCCTGAAGTTTTTTCTTCATTCCCTTCTCCCTTTCCCTCTCCAGCAAAGCAAAAAAGATTTTGGACCACAGGGCTGGTATGGATTTGAGACATCTCCCTTGAAAAGCTGCTGCTTTTAGGAACTTTTAGATTTGAGCACTCCAAGGTAAACCACACAGACTCAATTACTAATCTAGAAGTAACTATGGGGAAAAAAACATGGTTTGCTTCTGCTTTTCTAGCTGAAAGCCAGGGCAAAACTAAGTTTTAATGCAAAAAGGACTTGTAAATCCTTTAATTAACTTTGTAAAGCCACACCAAAATCTGTTGTCACAGTAGTGAGATAAATTTGTAGCATACATCTCTTCTAAACTCTGCTAATCTCAGTAACTTCAGGACAGAAGCAGAGATCAAGCAAACCTGCTCAGCTGCATCAGGGAGCAGCATTTCAGTCAGCTGTGAGAAAACTTGAATATTCTTCCATTTATAAAGCTGCAAAGACAAATTTGGTAAACACAGTGAAGATCAAGACTTCATCATGACATTTTTCACTTCTCAGCCAATGAAGGAGGGGGGAGTAAAGATGTTTAAGATTTTGTTTCTCATTACCTTACTCTGCTTTGATTGGTAAAAAATGAACTAATTTCCCCAAATCAAGGCTGTTGTACCCCTGATGGCAGCTGGTGAGTGATCTCTCATGGTCTCTATACCATGATCCACAAATATTTTGTGATGTTTTCTCCCACTGTCCATCTGAGGAGGGAAGTGGCTTTGGTGGGCACTTGGTGCCCAGACAGGGCCAACACACCACTAACAGCTAATTATTAGATTTAACCAGGATAAAACTCAAATAAACCACAGTCCTGGGAAGAATTGGGTTCATCTTGGGGGAACATCCAGCTTCTGGAGGTGATGACAGTGATGACAAAGAGCTTTCTGAGAACAGCTGCAGCCTCTCTCTGAAGTATGCCCAAGTGTTACTCCCATCACTTCTCTGACACTTAAGGGAAAATATTACCAATAGTGAGGTGACCTAAGGTCTAATCCTGCATGATTCTGACTCCATAATGTCCCTGTGATGATTACTGGGGAGTTAATTCTCAGCTGTCCTATTAAAACCCCATAAGCCACCTAAGAGGGTCAGAGAGCATCTGGGGTCCTCCTTGAACTGCTATCATAAAACCAGAGGCTGAGTTTGCAGAGGATGGTCACCATGAAGAGTCTCTCTGGATACAATTTCACACATTTTGTTCCATGCCCTGAGGGTAGTCCCACCACGAGGAGATAAAGAAGCAATTGGGTTTTGGATGAAGGTCAGGAATACCCAGAGAAGAGCCAAAGAAATTCATCTGGTGACAACTGCATTAAAACATAAAAGAGTTTATTTCCACACTACAATAAACTTAGCTCAGGTGATCCTAACCCTGTATTTCTTGAGTTTATTTCTCTCAAAAAATGAGACAACTCAGTTTTCAAAATATTTTTTTCTTAAAATACAAGCATGTGATTTTTACAAAAATTTTTACCTGGAAGCACTTTGAATATTCATTCATTTCAATGTACTAATAGCCAAGACCCGTGGTAAACAGAGCTTAAGTTATTTTTCTGTGCAAACTAAGATTCTATCTGAATTTGGTGAATTAAATATTCACTTCTCTTGTGTCCTGTGGATAGTTATTTAGCAGACATTGCTTTCCCAGGCAGAGCATGTTAATTTGTATATTATAGCTTTTCCTTTTGATTGTGTTCAGTGATTACCTTGCTATCAAATACTATATTAGAATAATTTTATTTAAAAAATAAAAATTAGAGGAGAAAAGTACATTGAAGATGGTGTATTGTTAAGAGCAATGCCAGACCACTAATTTTGATTAATTTGGGTTCTTTTAACTAAGAGAAATGCTCTTACTGAAGTGTTATTCCTACATTTATCCCTAGCATTCTGAGAAGTTTGAGGGCTACTGCATGATTAAACTCATATATCCTCCTATAAAAACAGTATTTTCATGGACCTTAATCAACCTTTCAATTAAAACAACAAAAAAAAAACCCCACAAACAAACAACTCCCATACCAGACAGACAAAAAAAAATTCCATCTCAAAAGTTACTAATTGTATCTGTCAGAAACAAGGCATCTTCCTTAGAAGAATAAATTTGCAGTCTCTCACTCATAACTATGTGGGCTTATAATAGAGCAGCTGCCCCAAAGCAATACATGGCAGAATGACAATGAGGTCTCACACAGACACAGCCCTTTTTAGCAGCATTCTACTGGGAGAAAACAAATAAAAGACCCAATCTTGCATTATCTACTCAGTGTGGTCACCAAGTCTAAGGAATTTCAAGCAAAGTTATTCCAAAAAGGTAAGGATTATTTCACTTATGTGAAGCTCAGGACCTGAAATTCAAATTAGAAAGCATCACAATCTATAGAGATTAATACAAAACCAGCATATTGAGGCAAAAATTATTTAAAGATACCTACAGGGTTGCTTTACATCACTGACATTTTATTTTCCCCAGGCACAAAGTCTCCTTCTGCCAGAACATTTTGATTTTCCATTCAGGTCTTCCCCATATGAGCAACTGAAGCTCACCTGACATCTTATCTCACGTGAAAGATTTCTTTGGGAAGTTTATTTAATTTCTGATTGCAAAAACAATCATCATTGTACAATATTTGGTTCTGTTATCATTATTATTTCTTTCCTTTGTTGTAGAAGACATTTTCTACAGCATGGACACTAAACTGGCAGCATAAGATTTCTTTCATGGGAAAAAAATACTCAAGAGACCAACCACCACCACAAGTTGCTATGGGACTAGAAAAGATTTTCTGGACATAATTTTTAGTGTTCAGCTCATGATAGCATTTCTGCCAAATATTAAATATATATTCAAAGGATTTTCTTCAAAAAAAAGTAAACTACAGGACCCCTGATTTTTTTTTTCTTTTCATTCCTATCAATCACAGATAAAATAATTGTACAGCTTCTTCCAGAGTATAACATTTATATTTGCATTATGCTGGTTATCATCCCCTCCAATCTCTGCTATGGAAATATCAGGGTACAATTATGAGAGTTATCTTTATGCTATAACCCAGGCATGCACTTAAGCAGATGTTCAATTTCATGCTTATTAGTAGTCTCATTGAAGCAATGATCCTGAATTCTATTATCTGCCTACTTTGCTCCTTTACTCCCTTCTGTATTTGAGCATCCAGGGCAAAATGAGCACATTTCCTACATATGTTCTCCAAGAGATGCCTTTAGCTATCCATGTTGTAAATTTAAGCCCTGCTTTCTTCAATAGGCTGTCACTTATTATATTTAGTATAAACTGATGCCTTTTTGTGCAGCATTCTGCTCCATATTCTGTGCAAACTGATACAATACCAGGCCAAAATCCACACTTTAATGCATTATTTTGGCTGCTGAGTGCCTGCAACACCAAGGGTTATATCCCAAAATCCACGTGCAGCATCCTGCTCTTGCATAGGTGGACCCAACCACCTCTCCAGGTGTGAACAGAATTTATTTCCCATGTCAGAAGTTAATTCCCCATCCATACAGGAATGGATTCCTGCTTCTTTCAGCTCATCTCTCAGAGAAGAAATGCTGCATTGTTCCAAGGCAGCAGCACCCACGGATACCCTGCAAATGGCTCCACAGAGAGCCCAAGCTTCCTGCAGGAGCATCTGGATTGCTGCTGAAAGGCCATCTGTGTTTCACCAGGAACAGGATTATAAAACTATTTGCCAGATAGAACCTTAGGAGATGGGTTTTTTTCCTCTCCTGCCCCCAAAATTAAGCTCTGACTCTTAAGAGTAGTATCTGGAAAATGGGTCAGTAATAATGACACCTGGAATCCAGGCATTTCTCAGTGTTTAAACAAATGTTCATGAACAAACTTTGGAGCACTGTCCTTCAAATTCTTGAATTTTTTTGTCCTTTCCTTCCTTCACCCCTCTATCTTTCCTATGGAAATCACATCTTAACCTGCAGGCTTTTTCAGTGCCCCTTTTTCCATTACTTAATAAAAAATAAAATAGATCAGCCCCTGATTATTTGGATCCACTAAACAGTTTTTGAGAGGAAAGAGGCCTTTACAGTTCTGTTTAAATAACTGGAGTGTGCCAGCACATCCCACTGCAGGAGGTGGTCCCCTCAGCAGATTTGGTATTTAAATATGTGATTGGGCTTGTTATAACAGGAAGAATGACAGAGACTTAAGTTAAGAGCCAGGACAAAATATTAGCTGACATCTGGAATAAACAGAATCTCTCAGAAGATGGGCTGATCATACAGGATCAGGCTATAATGGTCTACACATCCACTTAAAAACAGAGTACAAAGAAGCATTTTCTTTCCTCAGAGTCCAGACTTGGGGGCTGAAAGGGAAGAAAGGAAGAGAGAAGGCAGAGAAAGAAATTGTAACTCCTGTTTTCACAGTAGCTTGTTTTGGCAACAACAAATATTGTATGGAAATAAAAACAGAAAAATAAAAAGCAAATGGAAACAAATTTTTTCCTGAAAATGATGCAGTGATCTAGAAGAGACAAATATCACCTGCGATTCAGAACACTGCTGAAAAACACAGTTATGTAAAATAGAATTATAAAAGTTAAAATTAAGTCCAGAAAAAACAGTAAGAAAAAAAATTTAAAAGCTCATTTTTGTTTACACTTGAGTTTCCTATGAGTTTATTCATTAGTAATAAAATGAATAAAATTATCCATTTAGATTAAGGTCACTTTAATAATAGTGGTGTCATTTTGGTAGACCTGGAACAAATTGTGCCAGAGCCAGGTTTGGATATGGACAGGCTGTGGCAGAGAGGAGCAGAACCAAGCTCTGCCTCATAAAAAGAAATCTTCAGCTCTCCCAGATGCATGCCCACAAAAGCAGAGCTCAGCTGGGAAATATTCTGCCAAAAAGAAGTGTGAAGAGATGACATCTTGTCTTGCTAAGTAGCTGAGCACTTCCTCTAAGGGTTTATAGAAAAACCCTGAATGAAGTTCTTGCAAATTACTTCATCCTAAATAGAAAAATGATCAGATTAGGCTTTTTTGGTCTGGTCCTGAAAAGAGAAGACTAAAAGCCAACCAGGCTCTGAATTCAGCTGAATCCAGGCTGGAGTAGTCGAGGTACATGAATCTCCGAGAGGACTTGGTTCTCTTTAGGGAAAGATGCTACATTTATGAGGAATTTGTAAAGTGAGGAAGAACAGAGGAAAGATGGGAAAGACTCCAAAGCTCAAGAAGGAAACTGGGAACAAACTGAGACCCTACAGAGAGCAGAAGAAAAGAGTTCCACAGACAGACAAAGCTGCCTTGGACACCAAGACATGGAACAGAGCAAGAAGAGCCAGTATCAGTGCCAGACTGCATAAAGTAGAATATCAAGAGGAAACAGAGATACAAACTGGTAACAGCATTGCTTGATGTGAGCCAGAGGGACTGGAAAATATCCAGTCTAGAAGATTGGAACAAGCTGCACATGAAGTTGTATGTACAGTAGCGAGGATGTTTAAGTCATCTATTACAATGCATGGAGTTGCCTGTAATTAGAAATCTGCAAATGCAGTAACTTTGGAAAGGAAATGCTTTGATGACTGAAGTTTTAATACCACACAAAACTCTGGCTCAGGCCCTAAAGGAGAAAGGGTAGAGTACAGCCAAATTTAAAAGAAAGAGTTTGATCCTGACTGACCTTGTGTATTTTCTTTCATAGCATACCTGGCTTCCTAGAAGGAACAGAGAACAAAGGGATCCTCTATTGGGATTTAGCAAAGCATCTTGACTTATTGGCACATCAAAGTCACTGCCTAGGCTGGAATTTAAGAGAACAAGAGGAGGATTGTGCCCCCCATAACGTTAAAGGGAAGAGCTACTGACTGGAGGGAGCTGAGTGCTGCAGCTCCTCACGGAGCAATCTGGGGACAAATTTTGCTGGGATCATTAATTACATGTTAACCAAGCATCCCCACATTTGGAAATGCTATCTACCAGGGGCCTGCAGGAAGCACTGCATGGTCTTGAGGAAGAGAATAAAAGAAACTGCATAAAACAAAGTGAAGGGCTGTGCCTTTGGGGACCAACAAATTTGGCCATCAGCACAAAACAATGAAGACAAGGCTGTGCATGCTCCTCAATCACATGGCATTATCAACCAGGAGCGTGACATGTCTGAGGAGGAATTGAAAGCAATCCTAGGGCCCAGTGAGAGATAAATCACAAGCCAGCCATGCACAGGGAGGGCAAAAGCTGAAGGGAAAGGCTGCACTGATTTTTATGTGAGGAGGTGAAACGAGCTGGTTTGTTCAGCTCTGTGAAAAGCTGACAGGGAATGGGACTTCTTTCTCTACATATAATAAGAGCAAAGTAAGGAGTATAATAAAGCCAGGGTGTAAAAGGACAAAGCCAACACAAGAACAAAGGATGTCATGGGCATATTCAAAACAGAAATTAAAAGAAGGTATATAAGCAGTAGGTAATGAGGTTTGAACAGCTTTCCAAGGAAGCAAATTAGATCTGTTTCTAAGGCATCCTTTCTGAATGCAATTAAAAAATAAATTGATGTTTACTAGATTTTAATCTGCTTCCTCAGGCCCTTTTTTTTTTTTTCCTGGTGAGGCAAAAATAGGATACAGATTGTAATTGATTTAATTTCTGCTGTTTCCTCATTTGCCTAGGAAAGTTCTGATTATTTCAACATTGGAAAGGCTTTGAGTATTTTAGGAGTTTATCTTAAAGTCAGTCACATATATTTTGGATGAAATGTTTCTATTGTCTCTCCATCAGGTCTTCATCAGAAATTGAGCATAGATAGTAAAAGTTGCATTTGTACAGCTTGAAGTATTTCTAATAGCTGCCATGGAGAGGCTACAAGAAAGTCTAGCACTCCAGAAAGATGCAAAAATAAATCCAGAATGACAAAAAAGTAAAATCTTACCATCCTACTGCATCCATGTTTCATTCCTTCAGATCCCAAGGCCTCAGAGTCCTCCCAGCCCTGTCTGCTAAAATCTGAATGCCAGATTTGCCAGCTCTGTTATTTCTGTCCTTGTTTAAAAACCATTTGAAATATTTTCTTCTGTTTCAACAGAGCCAACACTAGTACAGAACTAGTAATTATCTAGCACCAAAATGAGAAATGCTGACTTTCACGTGCATATTTTGAAATTGCTTTTTAAAACAACAGATTTTTGACCATCAGTCTTGCAGGACATGTTTCTATAGAGCGTGAAGGAAATAACAGAAAGGGTTATTGGTCACTTTGCAATCTGTGTACTGCCTAATTTCTTTTGCCATTCCTGCTCAATATCAATTTCATCTTTGAGACACAGAATCCAGAGCAACATTTTAACAATGCAGACCAATGCTGATGCTGTCTGGAGACCACAATGGGCAGCCTCAGGTCAGTTCAGGGATCTGAATTAATTGTTTTCTGCAGATTGTTAGGCCTAATCTGCTTCATCCAGTGCATTCAGCATGCAGAGACCACTATGAAGTTTTCAGGAAGCCTTTCATATTCAAATCAGGTAAACATCAAGCCATATACATTCATGAATAGAGCAGTAATTACCATGCTCTGAGGACACGTTGAAATGACATTATCACTTGTCAGCAGGATACCACTGGCTGCTGTCATTGACAATTCACATTTAGCATCAATGTTAAATAGTCTGCTTATTAGTTTGTAAATGACCCGAAAAAAAATCAATGATTTAAAGCACTTTAGGATATAGGATGGTACCTTATAGGTTTGGCAGGCAGCATGAAAGCAGTGTGTCGACAATAAAATATTAAGTCAAAATAATGGGTCACTTAATAGGAATAGATTGCACCCACAAGAGGAAAATGAGATGATGGTGATAATAAAAACAGAAAAACAATGATATAACACTAGTTAATCCAACAATATTACAAGGGAAGATCAGCACAGTCAAACTATTCCTTTACAAATGTAAGATTTCCATTAGGCAAAAAAATGTTACAGAACCCTAACCAGTTATTATTTTAATATCCAAAACTTGTCAGAGGTGGCTGGCCTGCCTCTTTCTGTGGTAGAAAAACTGGAAAGTATTGATAATGAAGAGAAGAGTTTTATAAAGTAAGTCTCATGGCAGCATTCTGAAAGGTGATGACTGTTTGGGGTCTTTTCCCCATTTAATGATAAATAAAATTGGTTTGCTCTCCTCCAGAATAATAAAGGCCTAGGAGTCTTTGACTCCACTGACTTTAAATGCCTTCTATTTTTAGGAAATATTACCAGATATGAGAGCAGCATTTCCAATATGCCCTGGTTACTTTGCACAGTCAATTTTGACTCAGAGAAATGCAGCAATAGTTTTTCACATGAATTTTGCCCTGAACTCCATCTGCCTTTATAAATACACACTAAATATGGTCTAATATGTTGAACCAAATACTGTAATTATTTTTCTTTTCAAGAATTTCTTCATAAATTTCTCCTAAGTATTGGTGCTTTTTTAGCCCTTACAGGACTTTGGATAGCACAGAGCACTTCAGCTCAGAGAGAGATAATTGCAGGATTTTTGAGACCTGGAACAGACAAGTTCTATCTGAGCTGCTACAGGAATAGCAAGGGGAAAATAAAGATATTTGCAGAACTTCCTCTTCACTTTTCAAAGCAGTATGAAACTGGAGATTTGAAAGAAATCAACACAAAATCATTTTCTCACTTATGCAACATAGAGATTTTCCAGATATGGGTAGAATTGAGAACATCTATAGCAGGCCTAGGGAAAAATAAGGTTTTCAATTAACATTGCTCCAAATATATGCTGTGAAAAAAAGGACACTACAACTTCTCATGTCAATAACCTGCCTGTGGGAGGGGGAATTGTTCTTGTACAGAATTTGATGTGGCTATCACAGGGACAGATTTGACTTCATGTAGTGGGTGTAACTATTTATGACTAGTGGTAGTCCCTCCAGTGAGTAAATCCTAAGAGGTTGTCAATCAAAACTAATGTATATATTTTTGTATGCATGGCCTGTTCCTTTAGAATTTTCTGCTGTGTGCATATTAGCAAGAGAGATGGGGGAAAAAACCCCACAAATACTATGGATGTAAGAATCCCTCTGTCTGTCTAATTTGGGTGACATTCAGGTTTTCCAAAGAGAACAACCTGGAAACATCAGTAATATTTTACAATGCTTTGACCAAGGTAGTGTTTTAACTTAGACCTAACTGACCTAATAAAAATCAGAATTTGTGTATCAAATCAGCTTCTCCCTGTTTTCAGCTACCTCAAGAAAGAAAAAAAAAGTATGCAGGAGGTAAAAACTATGAATTCTTCAAACTTCATCTTTATTATGGTTTTTATTAGCCACCTCAGATGTGGGAGGAGAGTGGCAGGGGGAGGTTAAAACAC
>VZRH01004878.1:1398959-1443448 GCA_013397555.1 Urocynchramus pylzowi
TTTTTTTTTTTAATCAGGAAATTATACAGAAACACCACAAAATTATGTAGGTAGGTGTCATTTCAAATTCAAAGAAACCAAATCTCAGGAAAAAAAAAAAAAAGGTAGCTTGAAAGGCTCAGCTCATCTGCTATTAATAAAATGCCATCTGCCATTTTATGGTGCACATATAAACAGCAACAGAGAGATGCCAAGGTAATTTTGAATTTCTAACTGCAGCTAGGCCAGACCTAATTTCATTCAAGGGATAAATGAGGAAGTCTCCCTTTGCCAACTGACAAATGTAATGATTCATGATTAATGAAATCTTTTCTACTCCACAGGCCTTTCCTTTCACATGCTTCATTGTTATCAATGGAGTGAGGGAAACTGTACTTGCAGAACTGAGCACAGCAGAGAAAACAATACACCCCTGAATGATTTGGATCAAATTCTCCCTGAAAATCAGAGCAGGTAGTGATTAGAGAATCAGTAGCTGTCTCTGCAGAGTTCTACCATGTACTCGATCCAAATATAACTATTAAAGTTAAATCTGATTGGGAGAAATTGAAATTTATTATTTTAAAAAAAATGTTTTTGTGGTAGAGACTTTCTTTTCATGGAAAATTTTCCAAAAATATTTATAGTTGATGCTTCAAGGGAATAGAACTGATATTTGTGAAAGACTCTTATTACCCTTTTAAATTAACATTTAAGAGGAAAACATAGAACTTTCTTGATTTTTTTTAATGAAGCTACACAAGCAGATAAAGCCAAATCTTGACCTCTGAGTATATTGCTCCCTCAAAACAAGACTTTCCTCCCTTCAGAATCCCTGCACATAAGGAGGGGGTTAAGACTTTTGATTGCCTCATTTCTTACACTGAAAAGAGATTTTGTCTTCCATACTTCATAATCCCTAACAAAATGTGTAAATATGTGTGGTCACACCAGTAGATGCTTAAATAAAGGAATAGAAGGTGCCAATGAGCTGGAACCATAAACTGATTAGAAATATTAGTATTTGTCAAAACCTAACTGATTAGAGACTGATATGGTGTGTACAAGCACCTGAGTATTGAAAGATTATGTTTTAAATAAAATTTCAAAGTATTCTCCTAATTTGCACTGTTTCACAAGAACAGCAGCTGGAGCTAAATTTAAACTAAAACCTGAAATTTGAGAAGTGTTATCAGACCCTCCAGAAAGCTCTGAGGGGGAGGAAAACTGAGTCCTTTTGCAGTCTTGTTCCTCCTGAAAATTTAACATTTGACAGAGTCCCATATAGTTTAGGCTAGTGGGTTGGTGGCCGAGATTTGAACTTGCAGAGATAGTTCAGACTCTGGTGCCAAAACACCAAAGCTTTTGAATGAGCAGCTGAATGCTGGATGCTGAACTCAACCAGCAGAAATGAGTCATAATAGATGGAACATAACAAGGGAGACTCAGATATTCTCCTCATAAAATAGGAGGTCAGATACATCAAAAGGCATATCAATGATAGAGAAATCACTCCAAGCTTACTTATAAATGTTTATTTCTTGCAATTACTTCATGATTAAAAGCAGAGTTGTACAGTGCTCCAAATGTACAATTGCTATTGACCCGATTGTGATTTTTTTTTCCCTGAGCAACATAAACCTTAAAAGTGAAAAGATTATAAACAGATATGCCCAATAAACATTAGAGACACTTGCATGTCAAGTTCATTTTCCATGTGTCTGTGATCATCTTTTCCAAATCTTACAGCCAGAACAGCAAGAGAAACCAGGTCAGCAAGTGCACATCCCTGAAAGGATGTCTCAAGCTTTTCTGTAATGAATCTTTTCACAAGCATCTTTAGACAGAAGTGAATTTGCACTGTTCTTCTACTAGGAAAAATCCTCTTAAAAGTTCAGTTGTTAAGTCAGAACACTCAAAGTTTCAGCGTGTACATTGGAAAAGACAGAGTAACCCTTTTCTTATTACTACTTTGCATGACCACTTCATGACAGCCATTTCTATAATGTAAGGGGCCTGTAAACACTGCTTACTTCATAATCTAATTTTAAGGGCTTCTTTGGATCAAGTAGCAACTCAGAAGAGAGAAAAATTAAAACCAAAGGAATAGCTGAAAAATAATTAACAGAGAGGGTGTTCATTTTAATCTGTAAGGTCATATCCAAACCCAGTAATACTTACAGGACAGCTATTTTCATTGAGGCCAAATTCAATTTTCCATCACATAAAAAATATAAAAGCAATGCAAAGACAACCTATGTCTCAGACAAGCAAGAATTCCTTCATTTTTTTTTTATTTTTTTCCCATTTTTGAGAGTTTGGATGTTTAAGGATAAATCTGCACATCTTCTGCACCAAACATTAAATGTGTAAGACCAACTGAAATAAATGAAGAATCAACAAGGATGGTGGAACTCGTGGCTCTATAAACCTCTTTTTGGAACAAAAACCATGGCAATATCTGTGTAATTAATACTGAAGTGGTCTGGTTTTGTAAAGTTATCATCAATTGCCAGGAAAGAGAAATAAATTGAGTGTCTCATCAGATATATCCATCTGCAAAGATTCAGTGTTATCACCTGTTTCTTCTGAGCCACTCTTTATTTAATTGGGATGGTGACCCATATGAAAATACAACACAATAAAAGGAGTATGAGGAATCCTGGAACACTGTGTTAATTCATTAATAATCATAGCTGAAAATGTACCATCTGAATGGCAGGTATTTGCTTCAAATTAAAGCATGGAACTTCTGTGCCACTAAATAATCATAGTTCTTGTGCCATATTCCAAATAAAACCATTTCAATATCAAGGCATAGGAGCTAATCTGAAGAGCTTAATTGGTGGAATGGCTCCAACACAGCTGTTCATTCCAAGGAGCCTTGAAACTGTTAACATTTATCTAAACAGGGAAACACCATGAAATAAAACTTTATTTACAAACTCACACTGCTGCAAAACTGAACCTTCCTTAAACTTTCAGGTTTTGGCACAATTTCTCAAGAATATTTGGCAGAGCTCATTACAGCAATGTGCAGTCCTGCAATTGTTATTTCTCCCCATTTCAGCAAAAAGAGCCCAGAACTTCAAAGGGAAATGATTGCAAACAGTCTGAAAACTTCTGCCTACAGGAGACCTAAAGGGAATAAATCTCCTGCCCAAGTCTTTGTCATCTCAGTTTAAAGTACATTCGTGGAAATCCTGACAAGGATTCCAGCAGGACCAAGGCCACAAAAAATAAAGGTGCAGATATTCATCTTGAAACACTCTGAAATGAGTTGGGATGTGGATATTTATTTAGCCCTGTGCAGGTTTCTGGCCAGCCTCAGCATGAGTCTGCCAGGAATATGGCAGAGATTGGAGCAATTCAAAAAGATGAGGTGGGCTACACCCATGAGGCCCAGGAAATTAGAGCAGATTTGTCCTCTCATTTACACTGGGGTAATTTGGGAAATCAGATCCAAGAGGTGGCTTCAATAGCCATGCAATCTCCCTTCCCTGAGATTTTAATTTCTGAAGGCAGAGGACAAATATGTCATCCTTCTTTCTGTCTACTCCATTCTCATGCAAATGGCATGGAGTGCTTTCCTCTTAATTACCCACCTTCTTGCCAAACCTGTCAAAAAAAGAGAAAAGCTAACTTTTTGGATTTATTTTATTAAACTTTTAATATTCAAATTTATGGGAGTCTTCAAGCCTAAATCCTCATTAGAGCTTATCAAATAATTAAGGCTCCAGAAATTAACTCACTGAAACAACATGCACAACCCTCATCCAATTAAGCAGATGGATAATCCAGAGTGAAAAAAACCCAACCTTCAACCAGAAAACAGCTAGAACCCTTTTGCTGCATCCATGAAGGAAAAAACATAAGAATATACTATATAAAGCACATTTTAGATTGAAATATGAAGCCCATGGAAGTCAGCTGCTCACTAAAGTGCCCTGCATATGAGGGGACATGGGTGATTGTCCCAACTTCAGTGAAAACGTCCCACACAGATTTACAGAGGTCTCTTCAGGAAGCAGTTAAAAATATTCATCTTCTATTTTTTTTTTCCTATTTTGTTGTTTTAGAAATATGTGTCTCACCAGTTCCAAACAAAACATTGAAACATATCCAATAACTTAAAATTCCATTTGGGAATCATGATATGCCTAACTAATAAGTCTCATCCACTCCCACACTGAATCAAAATTCTGACTTTTTCAGATAAAATTTACCCTCAAGATTGTGAATATGAATAATCAGTAAACCCTGAAAGCTCTGGGAATTCCCTTCTGCCCACCTGGAAATTCCCACACTGTGGAGGCCCTGACAAATGGTAGAAATCCAGAAAGACTCAAGGAATTTTTGTCCTGGAAGTTCACCCCAAGATGTTCAGACTTAGAAAACTCAGGCTATTTAACTACTCATCAGACAGGCTCTCTGAAGTTAAATTGGCTGGAGCAGGAGATTATTACATGTGGCATTTCTCTACAACCCAATTCAGACAAAAACATGTGTTAAAAACAATCCTGACAGTGCCACCAGTGGGTCTCTCTTATCTGAGGCCTCCCTTTTGCCCATATAAAGAGCTGATGAAGAGATCACAATCTACCCTAAGCCCAGGAGAAAGTCCAAACAGAATGTGGGTTTTGGCTCTCTTCCACCAAGTCAGTGACAAGAAAAGACCTAAAGCAGAAAATCTTACTACTCTGGCAAGAAACCTCTTTTTTTTTTTACCATTAAATATTTCTGGATGATTTTCCAACATTAAAAAAAAATGGAACAAAAAGTGCATATAAAATTAGATTACCTGGAGACAGCTTTAATTTCTATAAAACAGTAAGAAGTTTTTATGTGACTGTTTAATCTTTTAACAGCTGCTTCTTTAAGTACTCATTTGCACTAAATATATCACATGTCACCATACTTATGATCTTCCTGAAACAAAAGAAGATCTTCCAAAATGACTAAAGCTGGCAATATTAAAGCAGCACCTACTGGCATCATTATATTTAAGTATCTGAAATAGACATTACTGTCAGCAGAAATTTTTTAAACCTTTCTCCCTTCTTTTCCTTACAAGAGGTTATTAGAGTTACTTCAGTGTCCTATGTCCTGTGATAAAATGCTGGAAATGAACTCTTAAAATTGGCAATAAATACCTATAGCCCATGAATCTGAGTTTCTCAGATCATTTATGTACCTTAAAAAATTGTGTTCAAAGCACATTCTACTGACTACCTTGAAATCCTTAGCAGACTGCTGACACTGGTGTTCAAGTTTCCTGGAAAGAGAAAAAAAAAAAAAAAAAGCCAAGGGAGAGATTCACCCAGAACACAGCTTGATTTCTTTACCCACACTGACTGGGGATTTCTTCTGCTTTGACTCTTAAATATATTAACTGATGTAGAACGAGCAGTCAGCTCTAGATTTCACCAGCTCCTGTCCACAATTTTGGTGATGGGGCAGTGCTTGAATGTTGGCATTATTTATGAACAGCAAAATCAACTTAGGCACACAATTAAGGAATAACATCCTAGGTTGTTTACAAAAGATGATTTTTTGGGGCACTGACAACAAGATCAAATAAGTTTCTCTAGGGATGTTGCTTTCCTTTTGCCCCCTTCTCAGCATCCTGAGGCTACCAAGTCCCTCAACAGAGGATACACCTATAAAATTCCTTTTTTTTCCCCCCAAACTGAACTGCTATTTTCCTCCATAGAAAGATTAGTCCCTCTATTTAAATAATTAAAAGAGCCACTATTGCTCAAGGTGCTAATAAGAGGCACCAGAGCTGAGCCACAAAGTATTTTTTGTGCATTTGCCTCAACCCTCTGACACTTATGCTCCCACTTGCACGCCCAGCCCTACATCTAAAAAGTTGTTTGTGTTGCTCAGAACATTCTTGGTTTGATCATAATCCTACTGTCATGTAAAGATATGTGAGCTCACCCCAAAAATATGAGTATAGAGCCTCTTTTAAAAGGAGAGGGAAAAGTTTCTGCTCACAGGTATTTCCACTTCCCCTGTATTGCACTCCAGAGGTCACAAGTATGTGAGATAAAGGGGTTGCTCTGAAAAGGTGGAGGCCTTTGTTTTGTGGATTGAGTTCAAAAGCACAAGATGCTGTATTTCAGGAGCCAGGTGATGTGAAGCAGTGAAGCCTGAGTGGCTTGCTGAGCATCCCTGTGCTGGGGGAATGGGCACTGCTATAAAATACATCTGTCTGTCTCTGTTTACACATTAAGTACATAAAATGTTTTAAAATATTTCAATATCTTGAAATATGACAATATAGAGGGCTACACTGTGTATGTTGAACGTCCTACACATAGAGCAGCTTTGGAAGGGTTTAGGAAATCAGAACAGCTTTGAAAGCCAGATACATCCTTCTTGCAGAGACACCAGCTAAAACACAAATATAGGATAAAAAAATAGGATAGTCATATTCCCTCCACCTGAAAAACCCAAAATTAATCAGGTGCTTTTCTAAGCTGCTCAGAAGCCCCCTGTAACTTTCCTCACCTGCAGCTCCGTGTGTAAGAGATAGATTAAGCTTCGCCTTCCCATTCAGTTCTCAGGCTCAACAATACTCAGCAGGCAGCAGCAGTATATTTAGCAAGAGATCTTACCCATCACTGCTGAAAAACTACTGGGTATTGCCTGATGAATGGAAGATAAATCACAAGAGCTCTGTCCATTCAGGCAGGGCTGAGTGGCCCTGACAGAAGCCTGCATGAGAGCTCATTTTGTGCGTGCCTGTACAATGTGTGGTTTGCAGAGAGCATTGTTCTCCAGTGATATCAGTCCCTGCTCAGTGTGAAGCCCTGTCCCTTTATTCCCTTCAACAAAGCTGCCCAGTTCATAAAACAGAAAATCCTCAAAGTGAAGAAATGTTATGATGACCTAAAATTCAAGTTCAGATGTAGACTGCCTTTCTTGTTTGCCGCAAACTAAACCAAGTGCAGCCATTGCTCATTTCTGACAAGATGAACTAAAAAGGGCAAAGGGACAAGAGCTGGAGGAAGAGGAATCCAGGAGGTGAGCTAAGAGTATTTCATGGAGTAGTAAGCTGTCAGCTACTCAATATTACCCATCCCAACAATATATTCCTTGAACTGGTCAAACCCCAGCAGCCCTTACTGATAATGATGTCTCCAAGTATCTCTAGAGATGATGAGCACAAAGGGAAATGTTCTTTTTTCCCTCTGCATAACCTATCCTGATTCCATCTAACAAAACAAGTCTTTTTGGTAGCTGGGAAAAGCCCATTTTGGTTATGAATCCTGAATCAAAACTTCTATTCCTAAGCAATTATTACCCAGAAAACTACTTTTAAAATTATATAGCCTGCCCCTGCAAGTTTTAACAACAGGTACATAGGGTCAGCAGCTAATAAGTGAGCTTTTACCTCACCAAGGCCAGAAAAACAGCTCTAAAAGTCTGCTTAGCTGAAGGTTTTATTGTTTGCTCCTATGAAAGCAAAAAAAGCCCAAGGCTGCTAAAGCAGGATTACACATTGAGTTCCAGGTTGTTGTCACAGATACTGGCTGAGAGGTGGAATCCCTTGTGTCCCCACAGCTCTCCTCAGCTGATGGCTGAGGGTTGCTTTGCTGACACAGAACCAAATTGGGGAACAAGGCAGAAGAAATGTGGGCTCAGAATGATTTTTAGCATTATGCCACAGGTGCCAGAGGAAAGAACCCCCTTTGAAGCTGGCAATACTCAATGAACACCACAGAATTGCCAGTTAGGCAAAAAACCTCTCAAAAATATCTTTACCTGCTATATTCCACCTCCTGTCAAAATAATTTTTACACACAACTAACCTAAATCCAAACATGCCTTTTCTGATGAAGCTCTTTACTTGCCAGGGTTCCAGTGACTGCAGGCAGCACTTCTGTGAATGCCTGAGCTAATATAATTAGCATCAACTGGGCTGTGAAGTCAGGATCTGCAAAGAGACTGCAAGCTCAAGGACTGAGTCAAATTCAGAAACACAGGAGCTGTTTGAGCTCAATCATTTCAAGATTCTCCAATTTGAAGAGGAAGACCACAGAGCTATTCTTAATTCAGCAGTTTCACTGGGCTCCTTTTCACAGTGGGCCATCAATCACAACGCCCAAAGCCAAAGCACACTTTCACTAGTTTGGTGTTTGCAGCTTTTCACAGCAGCTTCATAAAAGCAAGAGGAAGAATCAGATATGAGAGCTCTCTCCTTCAGAATACAGTTTCTTTCCTTTTAAGTCCTCCAATTATATAACTCACTTATGGATCTGTGATTCATAGTTACCAGTTAGGCACAATATACATTAGTCATGTTCTACATTAAATGCTAATACATAATAAATACTAATAATACTCCATTAAAATGTTCATTTTTATTTTCTGTCACCAAAATAGTGCTGCTGAAGCCTAACTTTGCAGGTAACTTCACTGATGTATGATTAGATTATTTGGTGTAAACCAACTCCATTACAAAGTTTATGAACACTTCACCCAAAACTACAGTGCACACCTTTCATTAAAAAGATTTGCAATCTTCACAGACAAAAATGATTAAAGTAAACCATTATGCATTTGTTCCCATTTATGAGAACAAAACTTTTAGCTGTACCTCTAAGAGACATCACCAGCTGGTGATCATAACATGATTATGAAAAAGCTGACAAAAAATCCAAACACAGTTAATGCACTGAAGATTAAAAGCACTGTAAAGAAGAGGATGAAAAAGACACTTATCAGACTTCCCAGAACATCCCCCATCTCAGACTTCAGTGTCCACCAGACAAGTTAATCTAACTCCACTCTTAACACCTTCAGTGAGAAATAAAACCAAACTCATTAGCCACAATAACATCTATGTCCAATTTTTTTCTTCAAGATGCTCCTGTGAGGAGAGTTCCAAGAGATAATTCTTTCATGCTTAGCTTGTTCCTAAGGATACATGAGGCTTCATTGAATTAATTTAAGGGACATCTGAATGTTTATCTATGGCAAAAATATCTCTGTGTTAGAATGAAGGTTAAGTAACTACCTCCACTGCAGAATTAAATACTAATTGCTGTTGCCAGGCAGCTCTACACTGATTCTAGGCCATTCAAATTTATGTTGTCCTGGACAACTCTAAATGCTTCCTCAAAAAAATGAAAATTCATGTATTCAGCAAGTGACCAGCTATTGTAAACCTGCACATTAGGGTATATGGGTGGAAAGGAGCTTAATTAGCTTTTGCATGGAGAAAACAAAGGAGGGAATGCTGTCCCTCACTCCTCACACAGGACACCAATTGAACTGACAGTGGACTCACAACTGACACAAGCATCAGTCCCTTACCTAAAAACTTTCATAGCTTTCCCCTGATTGACAGGTGGCTCCAAAAGCTGATGCTGAAGATGGCATCAGGCATCAGCAGCTTATTAAAGCCTTCATACCTTCTCTCTGTTGCAATCCCACAGACAGCACCACACGACACTGACTCCTTCCTCCCACAGCAGGACTTGCCAGCTCCAACAACTCCACATCTCTCTCTTCCTAACTCTTTAAACCTTTTGTCTGCCAAGCATCACACCTGTATGCCCTTTTACCATTCTGTGATTGGTCAATGCACATCAGCATTCCACACTTCCCTCCTTCAGGGCTGCCTTACACAGCTGCACCCCATTAGGGATGAGGCTCGGATGCAGCCCCGTTCCTAAGTTCCTAATCTTACACAATCTCTTCTCCTGCAAGGAAACAGCCATGGATGCTGTCTGGATACACTTCAGTAAATCTTTTGACATGTCTCCCACAGTATCCTCCTAGAGCAACTGGCTGCTCTTGGCTCGGACGTAAAAGAAAGAGTTTTTGTTAAAAATGTGTGATTTGTCCCAGGCTTAGCTCAGAGCATTAAAACAGGTACCAAACTCCATCTCAGTGTGCTGCACCAGCCCTCAATGAACACACAGGCATTCCCTGAACTCCAGATATCAGCAAGGATAACTTAATCTACTGCTGTACCAAAAGGAAGCTGCAGCACTATTACTTCTCCCTTCAATTAGCACCAGAAAAAATGTTGCTTTAGTTCAAGTAAACTTGATTTATTTCTTTTCCACGTAAAATTCTAAGGAAGACAGTGGGTATAGGGCCACAGGAGAAAATACAGGAACCTTGTTCACTTCTTAGGCAGGGACACAAATAAAATAGCAATATGAATGGAGAGATAGATATTGAGCTAAAAGTTAGAAGATAAGAGTTTATACCCAAACCCAACCACAGCTTCATTCAAATGACCTTGAGAAGGGAGCTCTCCTCTCTGTGCATCTGGCTCCTCATCTGCATAAGCAAACAACAATGCCAACTCCACTTCACAAGGTACTGGGAGATCAAGGCATTATTGGAAACCAATTTAAAGTCTCTACCCAGGTGACATAACTCAGCTGGAATGAAATTTCCTCACAGAAGCAACTAAATTTACAGACTAAATTTACAGACTTTAAATCTAAATTTAATTAGATGACAAAGCCGATTCCTCTTTTCCTAAGGTTTGAGGTGAATAAATCTAGAAATAGCAGCTGGTCAGGATGAGCTTTACTCACACATTTAGAAAAGGGAGGTTTTTAGAAGTGTTATGCAGAAGTTCAGCAGCTGTATCCACAATCACTTTGAATGTATCACACTAACTAGATCATCAACAATTTCCTTTGGCTTTTTAAACATAAGACAGGCAGAAATAACCTGATTTACATAATTACAATTATACACAGTAATGAGATTCCATCTTGTAGATAAAACAGCTTCCCCAAACACAAAGAAAAGGAGCAGATCTGCAAATCTAATCCTTAAAAGAAAACATTCTACAAAATAACAGTTAATTTTGCTATGTGCACTGTAAGATTTAGAAACCTATCCAAATGCCACATAAATACAAATATTCTATTTATTCTGCATGCTAATAATTTGGACACCCGTTATTTTATTGAAATCCTCAAACAGAGCATAATTTGCCTTTTTATTTAAGCAAAGGCCCTGCAATCTACAATTTTCTTTCCTTAATCAATGTCAAACTTTGTAAAGATACACAAGGGTGCCTGACTTCATCCAAGGTGCTTGCTGATGAAGTGAACAGAGCTTCATAAATTCATAAAGACCACGTGGACTGAAAGTTTCCATATGGTTTGGCAAAACAAAAAATTCCTGAAGATTCAGCTTGGTCACTTTGATCCAGAAAGAGTCTTTATGTACAACCCTATGATGCCACAGTCTCAAAGTTCCTGAAATTTAAGCCTACAAATGACAGACTACTGACAATCTTCTTAAAATACAAGCAAGGAAACAAACACATCCATCCTTAAATCACCCAGTTTGTTTTTTTTTTTTTGTGGCAACAAGTTATTTTATTCAGTGGGTTACTGCAAACTCAAGGTTGTTTTCAGCAAGTTTTAGTTGTGAATTTTCATACTGTGACTTCTCAGTTATTGATTCTGTTTTCTTCTACTCAAAGATGTAACAGGTATTCAAAGATGTCACTCCCTGATCAGAGATTGTCACAACAGGAGAGAAGATGGGAATAATGAGCAAATTACAAAGATAAACCTCATGGGTGTACAGAAAGTTTAGTTGGAGGACTCCTAGCCCCATCTCCTGCTCAAGCAGAACCAACTTCAAAGTGAAGTCAGGAAACCCAGTGTCCAATGTAACCAAGCTGTTGATTTCTACAAGAATGCAGATTCTTCAGCCTATTTGAGCTTATTTCAGGGCTTCACCTTGCTCATAGTGAAGAATTATTTTCTCCTTTTTTTTTTTTTTTCAGCTGGAGTTTCCCTCGTGGCAGTCTGTAACTGTTGTTCCTTGTAGTCTTGCCTTGCACCTCATACATCACCTCCTTTACTACTGTAATTTTTTTTAAACTGTTGCTGAAATTAACTGAACCTCACTCAGTGTAAGCACCACAGTAGAAGAGGACCTCTAGAAAAAAACAGAAAGAATGCAGATGAGCTGATCAAGATGCTGGTACCTAGAGCATGGGGAAAAATACTTACTGCCCACTGTTGTTAAGAAATGAGAGATACTGAGGTTAAGTAGGAATTAAGTCCTATTTCTAGATAGTCGTCTTTAAATACATAGCCAGCCTGGAAACATTTCTCTTGAATTTGGGAAAATTAATTTAAATATGCTATATAAATTGCAGAGAATATTAGTGTAGTTCTAATTTTTTTTTTTTTTAAATTTTTGAAACAGAACTTATTTTATGTAAACAAAGCAATGCACTTGAAGAGAACAGGGAGATCCACACATGGAACCTACACCCAGGAAGGTTTGAAAAGGGTTTCAATTGACTCTAAGTATTTTTCCATAGAGTAAAGGGAGTTGTGTTTTCAGAAAACTTAGAACAATAAAATTACCATAGCAGTATTAAAAGACAGATTGTAACTTATCTCCAGGAGAAGATGGAGTAAGTAAAGCCAAGGTTGGTTTAAACAGGAGCACGTGAATGACACAAAATATTTTTCTATTTAAAATCACTTCAGATTAGAGCATCTGGCACTACATACACTAGAAAGGACCTAAAATATTACAGCTCTATTTTCGATTTTAATGGATAATTGGTAACACTAGATTAGAGGATTTGCAGGTTCCAAGTGCTGTATTTTCATAGGGAAGAGCCTCCTTTCTTTCAGGCTTAATAAGCTTGGCCTATATCAGCTTTTCTCACATCAGTCCAAGTGTCACATTTGGGTTGGGGGAAGCTTGTTAGCAGTAATTACCAGCAGTAGGTTCTATTATTTGCCAGAGTAATTTTCCCTGCTAAGTACCACCAAAACTGCCTCAAGCCTTTAATTTTTTTTGCCTTCCTCGGCTCCCTTTTAAGCGGGTGCATTTTCCCATGATACTGCCCTGCCCGCAGCCGGCCGGGGCAGCGCCCAGGCCCGGGTATCAATGTGATCTTGAGAGATGGGGTCAGCCCCAGCGAAAGCCCTTCACAAACAGACCCTGAACCCTATTAGAGATGCAAATCCACTCTCTGAGTGAGGATTGTTTGGCGGGATAATGGAGCCTGAGGAATTCCTGGGCAGCCCCGCTTTTCAGCGCCCGGGCTTTTGTCCTCGCCTTAGCAAATTTCTGCAGCCTGTTTAAACCCCAGCCATTGTCCCCATGGCTTCATTGATTTCTCTCCCTGCCACCAGCTCACAATGGGCCGATATGAACATCTTTGTTACTGCTTTTGTACTGTATATCAGAGTAATGTTTCAGCAGATTGAGGCCTAGCAGGAAGAATTAAACCTGTACTACACAGAGCATGATGAATTGACGGATTTGCATATCATTTCAGAGGGTATTTCTGGTGGTTCTTGCTGAATGGTGTTGTGTCTCGAAGGATGTAGTCAAGGGATGAAGTGACAGGAAAGGAAGTGATTTAGATATTCACTGACAGCTTAATACAAGATGGGGACAAATTGTGCCGATTCTCCCACTGGATCCTTCCATGGTATTAAAGAGATAGGCGGAGGTGGATGCACCCAGGCCCTGTGGAACTGCCATGTCAGGCTGTGCTCTGTAGCCAGGAGAAAGAAGGGCACAGGAGATTTAGCTTATTCAATAGCAGCTTGCTTTGAAACATCCTTAAAGGTGCCCGGGCGCACTACCCCGATGTTTTGATCCTACTGTTCTTGGCCAAAAGATAAACTGCTGATTGAGTCAGGTCCTGACATTACACAGGCAACATATTTCCAGGTCCTGACATGCTGTGCAGCACACTTCCAAGGAAATGGCTGTGCTCAATGTGAAACTGCACGACTCAAATCGGCCTAATTCCACTCAACATCTTCTGCAGATTTAAAGCCTCCTTATTGGCTTAAGTGTTGTTCTTTTTCTAAACTTACTTCACATTCCAAAGCCAAAAAACTGTGTTCTTATTTCTGTGCCTTCTATCAATTGCATTTTGGAATAATATCCTTAAGATTTTTTTTTTTTTTCAGTTTGTCTGCAAAAATCACTATCATTATACATCTGTGTTGTTTATAATGGACTTAAGAATACTTCTTAGCAGAAGTAAACTCTGCTGTTTAAACTCATAGGTCTTGACAGTGTTTACATAGTTTACAAATGTGAACCACAATCCACATATGGATCATATTTTGTGTAATTGGCACTAAAACGATGCAATAAGAAGAGATAAGTAAATAAGTCTGTAAAATGGTGGAGGCAACAGTAGAAATAATAAGCAGTAATTTCAAAGTTTTCAAATCAGAAGAAAATTTATATTGACATTAAATCAAAACAAAAAATATACATGGGGTGCAATTCTTCTCCAAACCGGGTAGGGCTAAATCTTACCCTCCAAAATCAGGCATATAAGCTTTCCCCTCCTATCATGCAAAGTACTTCAAATTGAAACACAGTGAATAGATTTGAGGGAAAAAAAATTCAATAGCAAAGGCCAAGCCAATGAGATTTTAAAGCAGCTTTTATACTATTTCTTAATCACGAGCATTTCTTTACGTTAGAAATTAATATTTCCAAAGAGCAGAACTTTTGTTCATTTCTGCCATCAACATCTGGTAATAAGCAGATAGATTAAACAGAACAATCACCTGAAACAGAGTAATCATCTGTTGGATTGAGTCCAGAGGAGCGTCACTAAGTTGATCACAGGGCTGAAACACCTCTCCTATGAAGACAAGATGAGAGTTGTTTGGTCCATGAAGAAAATACTCTGGAGAAACCTTATAGCAGAGTCCCAGTGCCTGAAGGGGGCTACAAAACTGGACAGAGACTTTTCTCAAGGGCATGGAGTGACAGGACAAGGGGGAACGGCCTTAGGCTGAAGGATGACTGGTTTAGATTAGATATTAGGAAGAGATTCTTTAAGCATGGTGAGGCACTGGAACAGGTTGCCCTGTTGTGGACTGTGCATTCCTGGAAGTGCTCAAGACCAGGCCAGATGGGACTCTGGGTAACCTGGTCTAGTTGAAGGTTCCTAGTTGAAGGTTCCCATGGCAGAGGGGTTGGAATGAGATGATCTTTAAGGTACCTTCCAACCCAACCCATTCTGTGATTCTGTGAAATCAGATTACTTGATCCATTACTGAGAGATGTGAGCACATAACAGATTTCTTCAAGCAAAAACAAAATGGCAGAATTCTGAAATGTGAATGACCCCTGCTAAGAGCTACCTAGAAAGCAAAGACATCAATTTGAAATGTTATTGCAGTGGTACAGGACTTATTGTAGACAGTAGGGAATCATGTTTGAAAGAATCAAATGACAGACACAATGAGCTGTTTTCATGGATATGCTTGAATAAGTGCTGGAACTTTTTTATTTATCTCTGTGAGGGTCAGAAATCCATGCAACATAGACCCCAGGAGGAGTACTACTTCAGTCTTTTCCTTAACAAGTAGAAGCCATCTATTAGATGGACCATTTCTACCATGAAAAACCATTAACAGAAAATCCAGCACCCTTTGGCAGTTGCTTACAAGGTTACTTTCTCATTCTGCCCTGGCTCCTTTTCAAGAGATCCTTCACCATGAAATCTCAATTTTTGGATCAGATATCTACTGATTAATTCAAGTTGTTCTTGCAACTTTGCAGACACGTGCAGCTCCTCTTTTCACTTGGAATAGAAAGAACATTACTGAGAGGATTTATTTACAGCAGGTAGATATCAAAGCTGGCTACTGAAGTGCAAGCAAGGCTGGCAAGGCAGGGTGGCTCAACACCCATTAAATAAGTCATCAGCCTTCCCTTGATCATCTGTTAGTCACTCCAGTTTCTCTACAGTTATTACATGCAGTAGGCAGTGAAAATTTGAAAACTACATGGAAAAATAAATTGAAATTGTTCAAGCAGTTCTCTTTGCCATGTTCCTTTCATTTTTTTTTTCTCAGTTATATGGAATATACAAACTTGAAAGCAGCAACTCCTACCAAAGCCTTTTTAAAGTGGTTTTACATGCAACTTTGGCAAGGAGATAAACTGAGAAGCTGGATAATTCTTTACATAGAACAGGACTGGTTCAGGCAGTTGTTATTCATTAATGCTCCATTTTGTTTTGCGTTAACAATGCAAAACCTTCATGGTGGGTTTTTTTTTTTGAGACCAGGCATCAGTCAACCATAATTGAATTAAAATAAAAAGCATCCACCCACCTGTCCCACCCCCTACAACTGTGAGTTAGAGAAGCCAGCTTGGTTCATTTCCCATCTTACTGGCAGAACTACCTGGCAAAGAAGCTTACAAACAAAGTCTGTCACACTTGTCAGAGAGGTTAATCCTGAACGTGCTCTTTGTGAAACAGTCTCAAGTAATTTTCAGAGTACTATTATATTTATTTATTTAGGTAAATAGCTATTCTAATCAGAGTTTATTACTCCATTGTGCCATAAATTTTTCTCTGGTCTAGTCATAAGCTGTTAAACAACATTTATCACCAAGAAAGTTTTCTGTGAGTAGGTCCTGTTAAGAATGTGAAACAAGCTGACTGTCGACTAAGTCACCTAATTACCTTTGACAGTTTAATTTCTAAATATGAGACTTCTTCCAGGTAGCCTAATTCAAGTTACATTTCCTTCCTAACATATTCCTGATACCCTGTTAAAGCTCCCAAATCATGATTATGTAGACCCTCCCCCCATAAAATAGCTACACCTCCCTTCTTAGCCCATTTTTACATCTGCTATTATCACCCCACTCCTATGCTTCCCTTTTCCCTTCCCTGCTCCAAAATGTTCTTTATTAACACTATCTGAGGCTTTGACAAGCTCACAGCACATTCTCCAAGGAATCTGGAATCCACATTTATTCAGTTCCCAAAATCTATATTAGAACTAAAGCTTGCACTCTTTTGTGTCCCTTGAAGACAAAGCAAAAGTTATGTCATACACAATTACTATTTCTTTTCAAATTTTGTTAAAAGGGCAGTTGTCTGTCCCTTATAGAAAGGAAAGACTGAATTACAGGAAAGTTCATTAAACAAACAAAATCCCCAACAAACCAAAACACTTTGGCCATGGGCAGTTTGGTAAACTGAGACTATTTTGTGACAGAAGAGCTCATTGAATAACCTGACAAGCCTGTAGGTGTATCTACATCTGTCAAATGCAGCCTCCCAATTTCTGACCTAGGTTTTCTTTCTGTGATTGGAGACCTGAAGCTTCTGGGTTGTGGAGGAAAAAAGGTGAAGTAAAGAAAAACTGAGCAAAATGGTTAATTCTGGTATTAACAGCTACTCTGACAATCCAGCTCAATCTTTTTTGTACTTCCATTGCTGAACTATAAAATATATGAATTCACATAATAGGTATAATTTATTACATATATACACAATATATTTACATAATAGAATATGTTTTCACTATATATATAATTCATAAAAATATAAATTTACTATAAACAAACAAAGCCTAGCTTTCTTTTTTTTCACCAGATTTCTGGACTCTGTGAGTGAAGGGCCCTCTTCTGCTCTTCTTCAACATGAACAGTCATCTCCAAGGCAGATAGGAAGTGTCCTTAGTATGCCACAGTTTTTTGAGCTAATATCATGGAGATCCCCATTCATAGGTGTTTGTTTAGATTTTTTCCTTGTGTTTTCTGGTGGTTTTCAGCTGCTCACTCTTGATGCTTGGTTATCAATTTGTAATCTTTGGGATGTCAGTGTTATACAAACCAAAGCCAGGAGAACTTAATTTCCCTCTGAATACCATAACAGCTTTTCTTAAGGTGCAGCCCTTTTCCAGAGATTCAGAGAGAAGTGACAGCCACACACACATGAAATGACAAAATATGCATCAAGGAGCCCGGAGGGATGACACAAACCCTCTTTTTCCATAAATCATGGGGAGCAACAGAATATAGTTATAACACTAGGAAACAAATCCCCTTAACTATATCAGCACTTTGGAACAAGACAAGCTTTGTGTCTGAAACTTCTCCTAGTTTATTGTACAATCTACTCTTACAGGCTATCAACTGCTACTTTAAATAACTTTTGTTTCCCATCAGCACTGCCCACCTGGAAAACCCATCCATGTTTTCACTCACCCTTTGGATGATTAGAACACTTTTCCAAACTTTTAGCCTCTATTTGTTCACAATCACAGGATTCATTGTTTTAAGTATCACAAGACACCATACAACTGGAGAACAATAAAAAAAGTATATTAAAAAAAAACCTGAAAAAGTGAAACAAAACAAAGTGCAGACCACATTTTTGTCACTTAGAAACATTAGGCACTTCCTTCTAAAAACACATGTATAAACAAAACTTCTGCTGAGATTCTGTAATGAGTCAGGGATCTGCCTTCCTTGTCCTAGGAGGATAAAGAAATTATAGGTGGGATCAGTCTGGGGGATGGACAGTTCAGCAGATGTGAACCTTTTCACTTCTGCACTTTTTCATTATTTACTTATTAAGCAGTTCTCACTTCCTCTTCCTCAGAGAAACTCAGGTTTTGAATGGTTTGTTACCACACAGCTTTAGCTCCTGATGGATCCTGTTGTCTCTCAGGAAAAGGAGTAATCCTCAGATCTCCATTTATATTCCCTCAGTATTTGAAAGAGTTCCTATTATTTATTCTATCTTAAAGAGTCATTCTCCAGAATACTCCATTTCTCAGATGCTATTCAAGATGAAAATGCAGTGGTAGGAGCACTTCCAGATCCAGCATGAAAAGTTAAACCTCCTTAGACATCTAACCTATGCTCAGTCCCTTGTGGCAGGAACAGCTCCTTCCTCCAAAGGTAGACATACAGCTCAAAATGCCCTTATTCCAGAATTTTCTTTCCCTTATCTGTTCTGCCCAATCTTTTAATTTATGCTTCCACACACAACTTATCACCTGAATGAGCCTGAAAGACACAGGCTGCTGATATTGAGCTTTTCATTTAAAATAAATGGCAACAGTGGGAGAACAACAGCTGACTGTAGGGAGTGTGTGACTTTCCTCCATTTTAAAATGATTTAAATTTATCTGTGCTTTGAGAGGGGTTTTTGAGAAAGGAGATGGGGTGAAGTCAGATTAAGGGACTGAAGTCAGATTTAGGACAACCTAAAGTGTACATGTTGAATATATACCTTTCAGTAAAGGTCACAGATACACACAAAACCAAAAATCAACTCCAAACTCCAAATAAGCATCTTGTACTTTCAAGTTATAAGCCTTTTTCTTCAGGCACTCTCTAAAAGTTCAGTTTTGAATTTCAGCAGATATTGGAAGCTTAAGAGTGGGAACTCTGAACAACATGTAAACTAATTATTGATTTTCCCCCTTAAGACAGCAAGCTCATTCAAAGGAAAAGAGATAATCCTCTTAATGTTTTGCTCTAAGAACCTCTAGGAACACAGATAAAATAACTTTATAAATAGGTATCCATTGAGAATTTATTTTCATTTCAGTGTAACAGGGCCTGATAGAGGTTCTGAGCAGTGCTGTTCTAAAACTTATTATTTGCCAAAGAGCTGCTGCCCATACAGTTTTAAAATGTTGCTGTATGAGCAAGATCTCACATGTTTTATGACAAACAGTTCTGTCTAGTATTTAAAACCAGTTGGTCCATTTACTTCAGTCAAGTTAACTCTAATGCTTTGAAAACATACTTTTGTCACAGTGACACCTCATTGCTCCAGAGGTGATTTGCTTGTAGCAGATGTTCAGCTCTGCTTACTAATCTAGGAGTGAATGTATTTCAAGGACTGGAAGACATTCTTCCAATTTTTTTTTTTCTTTCTAAAAGCCATCTGTATTTTTTCCTACCTCACCCGTCACCTTCTCTGTGTTTTCTATAATGTATATAATTATTGAAGCACTAAACCCTGTGTTTACTATTGCTTAGAATCAGAGACACTTATTCTTACATATCCTATTCTTTCAGTCCTGATCATGAACAAAATCAATAGTTTATTACAGGAACAATTTTTCATCTGTGTCACTTTCAAATTGTACCTCATAGGACTCTAATACACAGAGATATTTCCTGCCACCTTCACTTAGTAGTGAGGGGGTCTTAAATTAGAGAGAAAAGGTTTAATGAAAGTAGTTTTCCACTTGCAAATGTCAGCTTACTTCTTATTTTCAGTGAAGTATCTCAAGTATTTGTCAAAACAAAGAAATGAAGCCTGGCCTGATGACACCACTTCATCATGGTGATGCTGCTTCAGATATGCTGTAAACCCCTGACAGTGTCATGGTGTCAATAGAAGGCACAGAGAGGGGAGAAAAACAATGAAATAAATACATCTTTAAAAAACCCAAAACCACAGAAAAACCCTTAGCAAAACCAACAGTTTACAGACAGCTCAGCCTGGTTTGTTTAACACTAAATAAATCAAGTTGCAGTTGACAATAAGACTTCATGGTTTTGCTACAAATGCAGCAGACAGTAATTTAACATGAGATAATCAAATAATCACTGTTTCTGACTGGTGACAGCACTTCTAGCAGTCAACTAACAGGTAACATGTATGCTGAACTTAGATATTTTTAGCAGTATCTAAGGAATCAGTAGTAAAACCTGAGTAACATGACAGCTAAATAAACACAACTGTTGCATCTTCCTTTGCTTCTCTTGGCTTTTCAATGAGACACCAGGAGCTATAAAACCTTTTCCCATTGCCTAAGTACTACAAGAGTGCAAGGAGTTATTTTCACCATGGATCTCTTGCTTAAGTTGCCCTTCTGCTCCATGAACTCAGAGGCAGACCAAGCCATGTCTCATTAAAATAGATGAAAATATCCACCCAGAATAAGGGTTCTGTTCTTTTAGCAGGAAAGGGAACCCCCAACAATATATTTTTTTAAGAAAGAATTCTTTCAGAAGTGTAAAAAAGTAATACTTTGTAGAGACCACAATGAAACAATTTCTCAAGGTGCTTGGAAAGAAAGCACCTTTCTACCATTTTACCTTTCCATCAAAAAATAAATACCAGACAAACAATCCAGCTGCAATTTCCTCCCCTATACCTGAGGTGACTTTTCATCCACAATTAATTTTCTGTCTCTGATCATGCTAAGAACTTGCAGTTGCTGATCTTTATGAATTAACCCTTCCCTTTGCAGCCATAGAATTTCTGAGCCCACTAAATTCTTTAATTTGATTGACACCTTGAGGGTGAGATCTACTTTGGGCTCACAAAAAAATTCACAGTAATGTGCACAATTTGCCCAGGTTTTCATATTTGTGGCTAACAAATGCAGTCCATTTTTGTTGTTCATGGATAAATCCTGATTTCATACTGAAGATTCTATTAATAATTTATCAGACAACTGGGCAAAAAAATTATCATTGTGAGAGTCAAGTCAAAGTTTATCATGTCTGTAGCAGTTTTTAATAATTTCTTAATCCCTTATAAAACCTTTATTAACAAAGAGACTAACCCAAAGGTCCATTCAATCATATTTGCTAAGTTTGCTAAATTGGATACTGGCTGCCCATCTTACATGGTCATAATCCCCTTTGTCAGATAAAACCATGAAGATTTTTCTTTTAATAGGAAAGCATCCAACACTATCAGGAAATCACTTCACACAGAACTTTTCAGCTGAATTGTTGCTTATTCCCTAATTGCTTAAGGTTTCAGTATTTACAAAAAAAAGTTCAGGAACATTATTGTCAGAAAAATATTTTAACAATGAACTCCATGGTCTTTCCTAACAGAGGATTTCCATGTTTATGCACAGTTATTTGTAAACTACCTCTGTCTTGCCAGCTATACATCCATCCCCCAGCAGCAATTACAGAGAAGGAAAAGAAACAGTGGCTGGGAATGGCACAAGCTCACAGGCATCTGGTAATTTATGTGTCATGTCTCCCCTTCTGAGCACAGTGTTTATATTATCTTTCCAATTAGTTTTGCCTGGGCTCTTAAATTCTGTGGACTATGTGGGGCTAGAGATTATTCTGCTAGACAAAGTGAGTCAATTGGAAAACAAATAAAGAAGAGGATATCAAGTTAAAAAATGCAGAGATTAAGAGACACAAGGTTACTGAGGCAAAAGGATGTCAAGGGAAGAATTATAGTCCCAGACAGCAGCTCCAAAGTGGTTCCTAAAACCTTCTGTCTTACTAAAAAAGTAACTCCCCACAGTTTTTAGCTCTGTAGAATGCAAAGGTATCATGTTGAAGGCATGAGATTTATTTTCTCGGTAGGGGAAGAAGATAAAGGAGTAATTTAAATCTGTTTAAAAACACAAGACGTGTGGGGGCAGACTATGAGGCAGAAAGTCCCAGCAATTTAAGGAGCAGGGTTATCATTCCATAGAAATTTGGTGTGTGCTCAGCCCAGTGGAATTCTCATCCCAGACACAAACAGCACATTGATCATCAGATTCCAAAGGTTTTCTTTCACTGTGTGTGGAACAAAGTGTCAAAGCTATTACTGTATAGAAGGCAGCAAATGGGTCAGAAAGAAATAATTTTTTTTTAGTTATTCTGGAGTTTACATGGAGATTTTCACTTATTACCTTTTCACATTATAACCTAGGGCATCACCAATGAAAAACAGGTACCTTGACCTTTCCTACAGTTGAGTCTTGGTCTGAGCCTTGCCAATTCTGCTGGCTGGCATCCTACTCTGGCTGCTACAAGGCTGGAATCTATAGTTTGTGAACAAAACCACGGCCACTCCCTGTCCAGTTAAGTAGAAAATAATGTTCATTTTCAATATTGGACAACTGTTATACCTCTTATTCTGTCAAACTTTGGATTAGAACATCCTTTTCTCTAGCATTTTATCTGGAAAAGTCTGTTAATGCTATTAGTGCCTGCCTTTTCTTCTTTCCAGTCTTCTCTCTTTTAGGTAATTTATCAAGTATCGTAAACTGAGATAGAATTCATTTTCCAAAACAAATAGTCCCTAAAAATCCAGCTTTTCTGTTCCTTGCTGTCCAACAGTGGAGTTTGCTCTCAAGCCCTGCATTTTTTGGTGCTAAATTTCCCAAATGAGGTGTGTGGCCAAAATTTGTAAAACTTCCTAGTGGTTTACACCTGACTTTGTTTAAAACAGTCTCTCCAGTGCAAAACCTGTAACATAAATGTCATCCCCTGAGCTTTTTTTGTTTCTCATCCTGAGGGAAATATGGTGTGGCATAGACTTTGTGGCATTCTACCACTTTTCAAGATTCCAGCCACAATGCAGAGAGAGTTCATTGATGCTCACACTTTCAGCCCCACTGTGTGCTTTGCCAGCCCCCCCAGTGTCAGATGTTAAGGTCAGAGTTCAGCCTGTGTCTGCCTGCTGAGTGGTATTTTGTCCTCTGAACAAAACAATCGCCAGCAGGATCTCATGTACTCTGTATCCATCATGTTAGCACTTTTCCAGCATCCTTATCTCTGCCTCCAGGAAGCAGTGTTGATGATGTTCTTTCATTATCCCAAAGCAACTGTGGTGAAAGGTGAGCGAGTCCTTGATGAGCTGAGCAGGCAGTGGGGCCCGCTGAACTGATACGCAGGATGCTGCACAATTTGCTAAGTAGGTTTGTGCCATGAGGCAATTATTCATTTAAAGCTGTCTGAAAACAATAACTTAAGTATATTAGGAGGCTCATTTTTTACAGCTTTGCCAGGGATGGGGTCACATAGCCAGAGACTCTAGCAAAGCATTATTTTTGCTGGATGGACTCTGGGCTTCCTGTCCCTTACCAGCCTCTCAGGAATCTGTCATGTTGACCTATCTATGTTAGTAGATTTTCCAGAGTTCTTCACATATGATTCTTCACATAAGATGTAACTCCCCAGAATTAAACATTTGTCACCTCAGATGTATCATAATACCTGGGAATATTCTTTCATCTTGTCATACTGGGAAGGAGGCTGTAGTCAATGCACTGAAAAGATGTTTGCTCATACTTGTTATTGGAAGGGACATCTGATTTGGAGAAGGAAGTGTCTGGAGTACCAGGACTTTCCTGGGAAGAACTGGAGCAAATGTGTCAGAATCTAGTTGTTTGCTGTAACTGGTGGAAAGATCCTGTCCCTCTCTGGTCACCAAAAAGAAAATTTTAATGTCAAGCTAGGTCAACGGCAAGCACACTTTTCAGTCTGAAACTTCAAGTGTCCTTTTGTATGATTTTTTTTCTTTGCATCTGTCAATGCCTCATCATCTCCATATATTTATCTAGTACCAACTTCAGCTTCTTTCTCATTGCAATGAACAAATTATTAAAAGAAGAAATATATACTATTTTAACTAGTGCACCTTTTTCCCACACACACATATATCTATTTATCTCCTGTATTCAGCAACCCCTATCCCAATCAATATCACATATTATAAAAATTTTCATCATTGCAACATACCTCAAGTGGAAAAGAAGTTATTACTCTCCTTTGTCTAAAGAGAGAGCAGCATGGATAGAAAAAGTGTCTTTTACAGAGGACTGCTGAAGACTGCAAATATAGAAGGGTTTGAACCATTGCATTTTTTTTTTTCTCTCTACCATTTATTTCATGCAGTATTATAATTTTATTGAAGAGTGAATATAATCTGTTAGAAAAATTATTGAATGCTTCCAGATTTTAGATGGATTTCAGCTCAGAATAATTCAGTGAAAATTCCTTAAAATTTGCCTGTAAAAAGTGACTCTTATATTTCAAACTTTGTTAATAGCATTCATTACCATGAGATGATAGAAATGTTATTGAGAGTGCATGGATGTAACACTGGAATTTAGGAGTATTTGGAACAAGTGTTTCAGTTCTAGTCCCTGTCCTCTTCTGCCTCCTTTATAATTTAGGATTTTATCAGTCTTATTTTATAAACACATGCAACTACATCTTGTGAAAAGGGCTGCTTTCACTGTTGCTTTGAAATTCTGCCAACACCTCCCTTATAATGCCCCTGATAATCATCAGGTAGCACTGGGACTGTTACTGTCACACCTTCATCGCTTTGCAGGCGTTGAAATTTGGGAGACAGCCATCACTGGGCTGAAATTTTCAGATCAGTGCTATTCCTGTGGGAGGAGGGTTACAGTTGTCACACTGATTTTGGCAGATATGATCCCAGCACAGAATACAGTAAGATAACCTGCAGTACTATCAGCTGCTAACTACACATAAATGTAAATGTCTGCAGTGGGCCTCTTTCAATTAAAAGTGCTTTGTGACAGGGAGAGGAGTTAAATATGTTGAGACTTTTAAAATAAAATTTTCTTCCAGCAATAGATTGGTTTTTTCTCTACAACTATAATGCCAACTTTTAATATTTTTTTAAATAAAAAAATTAAAACTTCAAGGCAAATCTGAAGACAGGAAGCCAGGGCTGGGATTTGGTAATATCAAGAGACCCGTGCAAAAGAGATAGCCATAAGCTGAAACATGCTTTGTTTTGACTTCTAGTAGGAAAGGTCTGTGCCTTATCTCTGACAACCCTGTAGGGATCTGTAGGGATCTTCTTGTTTTTTACTTTTGAACCCCCTATCACGGGCTGAAGAGGAAATTGCTTTTTCAGATCCTATAAATAAATTCTGCTCATGAAATCATGCACTGTAAAGCACCACCAGACAGTCCCACTCCCAAAGGTTAAGTGAACTGCTTGTATAGCATTCACAGACCCCCAAAGCCCAGTAAAGAGGTGTCTGAGACCTGGAAATTGCTCCCTCTTATATTCTGTGGCTCTGCAACAGGAGGGTGGAACTTTGATAGTATAACCAAGACATACCTGACTCACAAACCCTTTGCTCCTGCCTCTCAGATCCTTTCAATACCCATGATTAATTAATTGGCATATGCAGCTTTCTCTGCAGCACAGTAAGAAAGCCTAAAGCATCACAAACATTTATTTTGGAGTCTGGAGAGAAAACAGAATTATTATCATTAGGTTTTGAGGTGCATTTGAGATTATAGTCAGGCTGGAGCATTTAGTTCTGGTTGCTGGTTTAGAAGAAGGAAGGACACTGTTGAGATTGATAAGGTCAAGAAAATGATAGTAACTAATTCAAAAGCAAGATGTCAGTGACTGAAGTTATAAGGAAGGGATTAACCTATAAGCAATTTAGGTGGAATGTGTTTTTCAGTACACAAAGGGTAACTGACACACAGGATGAAATAAATTGGCAAGGTCAGCGTCAAATGAGCAGAGAAATCAAGAAGAAATGGGATAGCACTCTTAAAAAAAAAAAACAAAGTAAAAGGAAAGATTCTGTAACAACAACAGATCACATCCATTCTCTAAGTTGACAAACACAAAATAAAAGTACAAGTGAAAGGTACAGGGTGTCCTTGTTCTTCTGGGAAACACAAAATTACAGATTCAGATTACAAAGCCTAGTAACCAAGCACCTGTGGATTGGGATACAATTTCTAGGCAGAGCAGGTGCTGATAGATGTTAGGGTTCTTTTTATTATTCTATATTACTGCACAGCAGAGAATATTTATTCTTTTTTCTTTTCCATTGCAGTGTCAGCCAGCAGTTGAGAGAAAAGGCTCGTGGAGATAAAAAGAAAGGATAAGAAGAAGCCACTTTTATAATGCTGAGGAGAAATAGACTTTGGTATGAGCCATAAACCTTATTTTGCAGAATAGCAACCCCTTTACATCTCAGACACCAAATAAAAGGCAGCTCTGTCACTCTCTTTGGTAGTGATTAACATGTGGCATTGAATAGAAAACACACACATTTCTATTAACAGAAGGTAAAGTGGAAAATGTTTCTAAACACAACAGACCAGTCTAAGGATGAAAGTAGTTTATGGAGGTTAAATGTTAAAAAGAAAACAAGGATTTCAAGAAACAGAGAAAACACTCAAACTCTATTGAAAGAGACAAAATTTGTTTCGACATATTTATATTGATTTACCTAAACAAAGGACGTTGCTCCTCGTGCTACTCCAGCACTGTGATGTGACAGAGAACTTTAATTATTTCCAGAAAGAATTGGGATTAAAAAAAAAAAAAAATCTGTGATGGCCCAAGTTTGAAAGAATAAGTTATATTAGAGGGAACAGCAAATGTCACAGGAATCACTGGAAACCAAGCCAATGCCAACATTTTGAATAAGATGTAAGAATTACAATGATAACAATACTTTAGAAGAGCTTGCAAAGGAAAACAGAGGGAATGAGAACAGCAGAATCAGCCCAGAGGAATTTCCTGGAGAAGTGGGGTGTGCTACAGCATATTTTTCATGCTGTGTGATGTGAGAAAACAAGACAATGTCATTAATTTTGGAGAAATCAAAAGTAAAAGGATGCAAGTTGGGGTTTACTGCTATGAGAAAATTCCTATTAAAGGTACAAACCCCAAACCTAAGTAGAAAGTTGCAAGAGGAAGTTGTTGTAATTTAAAAAAAAAAACAAAAACAGTGAAGTATATTTATATTTTTAAAAGCCAAACCCAGAAACTTTGCCCTGCCTGTTGCTTACAGGAGCTTTCTAATGACTGTGAGACAAAGTGCAAATGAGTGTTGGAAAAGATGACTGCTGTATTTATGGCACTAGTAGAAAAATTAATAAAAAAGTAGAAAAATTAATAAAAAAGTAGAAAAATGCATAAAATTGCTACCAAGGGCAACACAGCTAAAGAGGAGAGGTTCCAGAGGAGATGGGTAGCTTGGATACATTAGCAAACAAAATAAAATTACACATGTTCAATTCTTACTTTGAAATGATCCTGTTGAAATGATCCTCAAACTACCAATTGGATTCTGATTAACATATGAAGTATCCTGTTGAAAAATTAATAAAAATTTTCCACAGTATAAATATTATGGTTTACAGAGGGACTGTAGTACTTTGCAGGAAAAACCCCAAAGAGTAGAACATAATCATCTGCAGGAAAATCCAATAGTCCTGGGTTAAAGTTAATCCTATAAAATATATATCCATATATTGGAAATGTTATTTAGGGGACAGATGATAAGAAAAGACAAGGTAAGAACGATGCAGTTCCAAGCATGCCTGTCCCTAGAGACAAATATAAGCCAAAATAATTTGAAAACATATTCTTGAAATGATAAAAGAAATCAGTCTCTCCACAGTATGATCCTTTCTCTACAGTCTATAATTGTAGAAAAGGTTGTTTCTACTAAAAGTGAGCCAGAATTTGTTGGGTTTATTTGCTGTTAAATTGAAAACTGATTTTGTGTGTGTGTGTGTGAGTGCTACAGTCTGGTGGACTTCCTGTGTAATTGCCTAGAGGATGATCAAGAAATTTATCATAGTATAAATGTGGGTTATGTTACCCAAAAGTTGCAGCTGAACACAGAACACATCAAAGCTGAAGAGGAGCAAAGAGAAGTGACTTTTCTAATGTCATAGGCCAGGTCAGGCACAGCAGCAGGAATAGCATCCTTCTCTTTGAGCCCTTAACCTCCCTCTCTGCCTCCCACACTTCATTGCCTCAAAGGCAGAGCTTTCTACACCTTTTCTCTCAGATATGTCCAAGTGCACCTTCGTGCTTCTCTTCAGTTCAAACTCGTAGCTTTCAATGGAAATTCTTATTTTTGAGAATATAAATCTGTCAATGACACAGTGTGCCCTACATTGCTCTGTGTGTGTGCCACCACTCTGTGCTCATCAAGCCTTACTACTGCTTAAAAAAACTCATTTGAAAAATATTGACAGGACTGCTGCATTTTTTTTTCAATTTTTCAGAGTAGTCAAAACAGGATGATAAAAAAATAGTGACACAAGAGCAGTTCAATTAAAAAAAAAAAAAGGACTCTGCACTATCTCTAATGAAAACAGAAATTCTGTAATTAAAAAAAACATTTCAAGCAAATTAACAATGTTGAATTCTTCCAAGAATATCTGGCCCACAAACATATAATAAAAAGGAGACATTGGAGGTACAGTGAGTCACAATACAAGGTGAGTGGATTTGGTTAACTTTGGGAGGCTTCTGAGGACTAAAAGAAGTGAAACTCTAAGGGAAGATCCTGAGATGGGTGGACACTAATTGAAACCAGCTGAAAATGTGGTGGGAAGGAAAGTAGCTGTCAAGACATGGGAAAGGATTCAGGCATCCATGAAAAGTAGAAATTAGTAGCTAATTGTAATAGACAAATGCCCAGGTCACTTTATTCGCTGCTCTGCAATTTAAAGATTTCCTAATTTAAAGCCAATATGAGATAATCTATTTCTTATTGAAACCAGAGAGAAGCCATGTACTTAACACAAGAGCCAGGATCAGACACTTACGTTCTCTCAGCTCTGCCAAAGATTTTTTTTTTTTTTCATTTGACCTTGGACAAGTCCCAATCTTTCAGTTTCTTATCTCTGACTTGGGGATTATATCCCACCCTTCACAGAGGTGCCGAGAGATAAACATTTGTTCAGATAACGGGGTGATAACATCTCAGATACAAAAAATAAATTCGAGCTATTATCTCCAGGGCAAGGGTAGAGACCTTGCTTGCATTTGCACTGCATTTAGTGCAGCACAGGCTCAGTCCTCAGCAGGGTCTTTAGATACCATTGTGATACAGATAATTAATAGTAGAAATAACTGTTCCAGGACTAGCAAGTAACTAATACAGGAATGGGACAGGGATAACAGATGAAGCCCTTCACACCACAGAGAAACTCTTTACAAAATGTCAGTTTAAACAGTAGTTGTCGAATCAAAGCGTAAAGTTAAGGCCATTACAAATGCAAGACTGAAAATTGCTACCTTCTGATGGAGTTTTATCTGGCTACTGAAAAAAGGCTTCAATCCCAGTTCATAATCACCAGCCTGGAAAGCCACAACTGTGGGAGCAGAGCTGTACTGAGCCATGAACCTTTTTTGTATTTATTCAGGTTATGAGTAGCCAAAGGGATCTGGCCAAATTCATCTGTCCCATAAAGGCACCATGACAATTGACAGGGGTTGGCACATCGTGGGGGACACCAACCACAGATTAATTATCACAATAACTTCAGGCAGCAATTTATTGTCCATTTTCAGAAGGACTCCCTGGGTTTGGTGTGGGCCCTCCCAAGAAAAAGTTTCAATGAACTAGATAGATAAAAGCCTTAATTCCAGCACTGAGAAGTGCTGAATTACACACATTGATTCATAAAATCTATATAAAAAATTTGCATTGATAAATGTATATATGGTCATATTGGTTTCTTTTGCAATAAATTATGCAGGACTATTGCAGAGTGGGCAGTGAGAAGATATTTTTCTGTTAATCTGGCAAGACTCATGAAAGCTAAATTCACACTGCAATAAAGGAAAAGAAAGACTCGGTGTACAATACCTTTGATGAATAAAATTAAAGAGGTGTTGTGAAGAATAAACTTGTTCCTACAATATACTCATGTTCAGAACAGCTTAATGTATCTCTATATGTAATATATTTAACTTCTTTGTAATGCCAGTCATATGCTAATATTGTCAACTTAATTTTGGCCATTCATAAGACATGGCATCTGGATAAAAACATTCAAAGATTAAATCCTTATATTCAAGGAATCCTATAAATCACAGTATTCAACCTTTTCAAAAGTGATTACAGTCCATGCTGTCTAAGCATTGTTTTAATCTTTAAAAGACTAATATTAGTGTTTCCACAACATCATAAATCAAGTCAAAACCAGAATGAGGCACCCAGCAGATATTTACTCTGATGACTGAGCCTGTCATGATAAATACTAATGCCTCTTCAGCAAACATTGCTATAAATGGGGATAAAAATAAAAGGCAAATCAGTTCTGTGCATTTAGCTGAAGACTTCAGAAAAAAGGACTGAAACTTCAGGAAAAAAAAAAAAAAATGGGCTGAGCAGACCCAGGATGAGTAGAATGTCCCTATGAATTCAAAGAGCTCTCTTTGGTTTTTTTGAAATTACCATATAAACCATCTTACACAATATTCCTGTAATTTTTTTTTTTCATAAGGAAAAAAAAAACTTCAAATAAATGAAAACAAACAAAAGGGTTTGGTTTTGTTTTAGGGATTTTTTTTGGTAAGACTTTTCTTTTTTTTTTTTTTGGTGGAACATCTGAGCTGCTGCTTTTATCATTCTTTACAGGGACAAAATTGTAAAGCAATTTTTCATCTCTTTTCATATGGTTATTATGGAGACAACCTTCTAGACTGAAAATCTCTTTCTCCTACTTCTACTGGGACAATGACAGACTTTTAAGAGCAAAAAAAAAAAGAAAAAAAACCAAAAACAAAACCAAAAACAAAACAAAACAAACCCCACCAAATCCATTAGATTTTGCAACACTGTCAGAGAATATACATTTGTTTTATGCAAATGTGTGCTATTTGAGATTAATTTGATTTATATTTGACCTAATACTGACTTGAAAATAATTCTTAGGCTGGAAAGGCGTTTAGATCACTACTTCTTCTGTCCTAGGCTGCTGGAAAAAAAGTGCTGTTTTCCAGCCTTTTAAAATCAGCATTTCTAACAAACTGAGACAGGAGTTAACAGAAGCAGATACCTCTCAAACTGAGTTAAAAATTGTCTGCTAATAGATTCTCCTTCTACCTCTGTCTAGGACTTTCTCCTATCAAAGAGTTCACCAGCTCTGCCAATCTCCCACATTCCTCTAGCTGGAAAGACATGAAGGGAAAAAGGTAAAAAGAGAAAAAAAAACAAACAAAAAAGAGAAATAAGATAAGCAAGGTTTAATTATTCTGCAAAGCAATACAGGTTTTTCAAGTGAAGCAATAAATAGTTGCAATTTTAGCTCATAGTAATCGCGTATTTTTTAACATTTTATCTTCATTTTTACCAAGTGAGCCACCTTCAGCTTTCAGATTTAAAGGCTCAGCTTCAACTTCCAAGAGTTGATCCCTGCAGCAACCAAGACTTGGACTTGCTGCTGTCAGGAAAGGCAAACCCAGAAGTTGAGGCATGGCCAGTGATTGAGCAGCCAGAGGGAGATTAACTCACACCAAAACCACGATATTTGCTCAGGAACGACCAAGCTCCAGCCATGAGGCTGAGAGGAAGAGCTGCACAAAGAAATTGGTGATTCATTCTGCATCTTGCTTTAGAAATCACCCCACAGCATGCCTGGGTGACCTCACCCTTTTGGTGCATTAACTCCTTTAAGCCCTCAGCTCTTGCTGTCCCCTGACTACTCTGTAAAGGGCCAGGCAGTCTCCTGTAGGACAGCGTGTGGCTGCTGAACTGTCACCTCCAGCACCCTGCTCCTTTCATCCCCACAGCCAGCCAGCAGCTATTCACGCCCTGACAAAATTCCTCTTGCATTTGCAAATTTTTATTGTCAACTCCTAGGCTGGTTTAGGGGATCTCTAGGGCGTCATTTATGCTCCACAGTGCATTTGTGGAGCTTTTCTTCATCGTGGTGTGGGTATTTTTTATTTTTTTTTAAAAAAGATCCAATCCCTGGAGAGTGAGGTCACAAGACCCACTAACTATTGTGTTTAGCGACACAAAGACAACGCTCTGTTCTTATAAAATTCAGCAAAGCTTTAGGCAGGGAGATTTACATAGTGAAATCCCTTGGCAATAGAATTCATCAGCCTCTGGAATTATTGGAAATGAAGCAGGGCATGCATTTGTCAGGGCGTGCTCCATCCTTTTTTGCCCTGACAGACTTGCTGTACCACAGTTTAATCCTTGCTGTTAGAGGGTGCTCAGAGTGCATGATTCCTACATCATTTAAACTGGGCCTGAGAAAAATATGGAAAGGAGAGAATATGCCTCTCATTTATGACAGGGAAGGCTGCAAGTGGCTTTTGCTGTTCTGGAAGTCCTGTTTGTTACATTCAGAACCATTCATATTGACGATGTTATTTATATTTTCTGCTATTTTAAGAGTAAAGAAAAGACTTGAATCACTAAAGCTTCAAAGTAACAAATGAAGTTTAGGTAAATATTTCCCTTAGAAAATATTTCTCTGCAAAAATCTTACAAATGTTGCTGACAAAAAGGCAAATGCATTATTTCTAAATGAATATTGTAAGATTTTAGGACTGAACATACTTGGAAATGTCTGTACCATAGTCCTATAGAGACAACTGAAACAATTCTTCTAGAAGGGGACCAACTGCCCAAATTCTTGTTTCAGATTTTTTAACTAACTTCAGTGATCCTTTCAGTATCTTTGAATCAGTAATTTTTAAAAAGGAAACAGGCTTTTTTCCTCAGCAGCATAGCTGGATTCCCATGCCATAACTGTGCAAGGTAATTTAACACAGGCAGAAGGAAAATGTTATCAGTGACCTTTCTATCAGTGACCAATGAAGGACTTTATTGTTCTCATTAACATTTGCATCATTCTCAAGAACATAGTTTCTTACTTTATTTCTCATAACTGTTCTTAGATTGTTGTGTTAATTTATTGGAAAAAAAATAATGGCATAAAAAGTAATAGGATGATGTATCTTATGGAAAATAGCAATTTCTAATTCATAATCTATCTCAGCTCTATTTTTATTCACAAATGACTGTTAAAATATTGCCTGCTATCCAACTTTTTTCCTCAGAAATTTAGAAGGTTCATTATCTTATTTACTCAAGGTTTATGCTAGCAAAATGCAGGACAAGTAACTGAAAACAAGACTCAAATCCTGACAAGTTCAAGAGCCAGTCAAACTGAAATGGACATATACCACAAAAAAACCCCAAAACCCCCTAATTCAGAATTGTGCTCCAGCTTTCAAAATCATTACCACACACAAAGGCCCACCCAGAAATGAGGACCCCCCCTGCAAAAGGCTCTGTACACAAACACCTTCAGAAGCTGTCATGATCTTGATATAAATTACCTGCTTATCTAGGTGATAAGTGCTCTGAGCAAGTTCATATTTTCATCACAGAGATATGAAACAGAAGTGTGGCAAGGCAGACAGATATTTTAATTTAATGGAGGAAAAAAAAAAATATTAGCCAAGACCTCCAGGGTACCTTCTAAGCTAGATCTAGGTCTTGACAGCAGCCAGAGGTAACTGTAGGGGCAAGAAAGTGAAGAGAACACCAATTCTTCCTCCATATTTTCATTGGCATGGAATTAAATTTCCATTTCCCTGCAGCCTCTGTGGGTCCCCCTGAACTACTGGATTTTGGGTTCCAGCACAGGAAGGGACATGGGATACATCACTACCAAGCAAGACTCCAAATCCTGTCCTCTTTGCACTCATTTGCTTCATGGGGCTCCCCTAGGAAAGCCAACAGATGTTTAAATGAAACCACATGGTGGGTTTTTTCTGCTCTATCTTGTAAAATGCAGTGACAGGGCATAGAGGGATTAGTTAAGAATGACTTGTGGTTTCATCATTTTCCAAGCTCCATGATGCTTCCTGCTTTGATTTTCAGAGACCACATGTAGCATTAGAGAATAAACCAAATTTCTCCATGTTTAACCCTTTCTTTTATATACCAGCAGATGCTTTTTCTCTACAGACTCCCCTATTAATCTATGCAAGGTGTTTACCTACAGAACATACATCACTATCCCACCTTTTTAATACAGAAAGCCATAATTGATTATGTGCCTCAAGAGTATGTCAACAACTGAATGTACATACAACTGAAAGATTCAGTACAGGCAGTGTTTAAAATATCTTCTTCTTTTTCTTTTTATTTATGGCAAAGGATCAATACAAAGCTGCATCTTGTCAACTGAATAGCATTTCTTTTTTTTTTGTTTCAAGGAAAATCCTCACTGTTTATTATGGTTATTATGTCTCAACATTAATGATGCTCCTTTGACAGTGAAAATTCACATATGGATTGATGGTTAAGGCAGCAAAAGAGGCAATGAGCAATAAATAGTGAAAGAACAAAGAAATAAACTGAGTTTTTACAGACAACTGGTTCATTTTGTTTGATATGGAAAGCTGAGTTCCAACCATTCCTTGACAAAGTGAATAATGAATACAATAAATTTTGTATTACAGAATTTGTAGTGACAAGACTTTTCTAGAGCTTAAAATGCAACTGGTAATTATATAGATATTAATTCTGATGAGTGTGTTTTGAAGGTGCCAGAATACCAAATGTGGAAGTAACATTTTTCCTCTTCACTACAAGGGAAAGGAATATTTGTGTGCACTTCAAACAAGTTAAATATGAAGATGAGTAATGAATTTTTTTTCCCCTGACAAAATTATTTGCTTTTAAATGAAATTTTTAAAGTCAGGGTCTGTGTTTACAGAAATGTAGGAATTAAGTCATCTCAGAAGAACAGAGGAACAAAATATCTCTTTGTACTCTTCTTATGGAACCTGCCTTTAATTCAGCAGCTTTCAAGTTATAAAACTTGCAGATCCCTAATAATTTTTCAATGGAAAAGAGCACTTCTGTGTACTAAGCCCATTAAAATATGACTGATTTTCCAAGTGACTTGCTACTAGGATAAGTCTACATGTCTCTAAATCTACATATCTAATTTTAGGATATACATTTCTTTAGTCTGGAATGCTCAAGCCAGGATTAATTATTCTAGGCACTTGCAACAGAAACTTATGGACATTTACTGGTAGAAAAATCAGGGTGAGAGGGAAGGGAGAGAGGCTCTAACAACCCTGGTTACAGCCAGCTATGTGTAATAAAGTCTTTAATTAAGTAGTGCAAGTGAACTCTGTGAGCTCTTTTGGGATGGGAAGGTGGAGAGAGTGGGATTAGAGCCCACAGCACTAAATCAACACGCACAATTACGGGCACATATGGTGCAAGTGGAATTCAGTAGAAGTTTGAGACATCTGAGGCCAAATCAGCCTCACTGCTGTAAAGTTATCCCCTTAAAGGACAGCAGCAGAGGTCATGGCAGCTCATGCCAAATATAAAAATGAGAACTAGAGGCAGGAAACAGTGTTCAGATGTTACCGAGCTTTAAACCTGTTTTATGGCTGCTTTGGGCCTTCCATTTGTGCAGACACTGCACACCAAACCTTCTCTGACCACGTCAGGTACAGCACAGCCTCGTTTTTTAACCACTGTGGAAACAACTGCTGTGTGCCTGTGTTATGTGGGATATTGGAACATGTTTGTGAAAATTAATTGGTGGACATTAATATATTTATAGCTTCCCTGTTCCCATTCTAATTGAAAATCGATTTGAATTCTTGTCTTCTGTACGTAGTAACAAAATGCAAACCCCTCATTTCAACGAGACAAAGTGGGACAGGATCAAGAAACAGGACAGGGTTCCCAGCTGTGCACTGCAGAAAGTTCTCTGTGCAATGAGCACTGGCTACTAGGGCAGGATGAAAAAACCCCAGAACCTTTACTTTATCAAAGTTATCTTACAGCCTGAGTTTTAAAAAGGATTCTATACTTAAAATAAAATTTGTAGAAAAAGAATGCACTCTACCCAAGACAGAACACCTTGTCTTTGTCTAAAAGAGATCACTACATCCATTCCTTAACACATAAACTTCAGCCTGAGTTTTAAAAAGGATTCTATACTTAAAATAAAATTTGTAAAAAAAAGAATGCACTCTACCCAAGACAAAACACCTTGTCTTTGTCTAAAAGAGATCACTACATCCATTCCTTAACTCATAAACTTCAGTCCACAAGATCAACTGGGTCTTAAGGAAGCTGACCAAATCTTTTCTCAAAATCATCTACTTTAAGCAGGATAAGACTTTCCATAGCCTAAGGGCAGTGGAGGTAGGAAGAGAATTGACATCAGTTTTGAACTTGCAGAAGCAAGCTTTTGACTTTCAAACACACCTTCCTCACTGAGAAAATGATATAACTGAGGATTTCTTTTGTTCATTATTATCTTTTTCTAGAAACACTTTTTTCCTACTTTTTAAATTTCTGTGCTATATCTGACTTATGAATAAATTCATAAAGATTACTTTTTATTAGCAAATTCCCTAACTTTTAGAACAAGTGGTATTAAAATCACTCATACACCTGGGAAAACTGAGGAAATTATTATGATACAATCTTTACATATGGTATTGAGGCCACATTTGCTGCAAGATGACAGATTAGTACTTGTGGACTTTGCATACTGCTAACCACTTAATATCTGCTGGTATCATCATCATGACAGACAAACAATATTTCTGCTGGTCCCAGCAGTTCAACACTGCATTTTTCCACTGTAGAATACAATACATGTATCCAAGTACATAGATGAAAATAGAATTCTGAATCAGTGCTGTACCTGCAACCATTTATTCTTTTGATCAAGGAGTCTGCTAAGAGAAACATTATTGATCTAGGGTTCAGTGCAGCATTGCTGTACTATTTTATGAATATGTGGTGTGGTAGTGCAGAGGATCTTGTTTCCCTGCTGCCGTCAGGGGAACGTGCTTCCAGGGTTTCCCTGTTTTTTCAGAGTGGTAGCTCAGGGATGGAAAGGCTCCCTAGATTAATTAAAAGCTGTCTCAGGGCTGGTGGGGAGGTGAGGCCACGGGAAGGGGGTGGGTTAAACCTTGTGGGCTCTCCAGGTAGCAGTTTTAGCAGAGGAAGCCAGACCAAGAAGGCAAACCACAGGGACAAGAGACAAGGAGAAATTAAAAAGGACGGGGGAGCGAAGCTGGCATGGATACAGACCACTCCTTGGCTGGAATTGTATCTGCTTCTTTGTGGTTCCCTTCTACATCCATGTTTTACTTCATGGAGGTAATTTAGTAGTTAGTTATCATGAATATTGTTTCTAGGGCTAGAGACAATGAACCCAGGGCTGCTAAGGCAGCAGTGATAAATCACAGGGAAGCCCAGCCTGTGCGTGGTGGGAACACTGTGAGTCAGTGAGGGGTGATGGATTCTGGGGTTATTTATTCCAGAGGATGCCAGGGTGAGCTGGAAGTGCAGTTGTCCCTGTGGTGACTGCAACAAATCATCTGATTAATAAAGTTTGTGTTTTAATCCCAGCGATCTTGAGAGGTCGATGTGTTTTGTACTCCTCCCATTTTTCTCTCCTCTTGTTTCAAAAAGAAATGGCTGAATGTAAATATATTTAGCAAACAGCTAGCAAAATGTCACTGCAAGTGGGCACCTAATAACTAAACTAAAACTCAGATAAGTACCTAGTAGTTATAGTTGCCAGCTGCCTGAAAATGTTGCCTAATATTAATATGAAGAACACCTTGAATGTGGATAAATTTTATCACTCAAATTTCTGCATCTAATAAAAGATAGTTTAGTTCTCACAACTTCTATTTCCCTTGCAAAATGAGAAAAAAAATAGAAAAATTCCTGCTTATTTCAGACTCCAGCATCCCCCAGTGTCTGAGTCACACTTTACCCCAGGTTCAGCATGGTAAAAACATAATCTGATTCAATCCTCCCCATAGGTAGCTGGAGATTGGTGGGATTTTTGAAAGAGGGGCTAATGCAGGGAGATAAGTTACACATGTCCAATGCAGGATAGCAAGTTGCTGCTGATTAGTGATCCTGTGTAATGGTAATGCAGCCCAGTCTCCAGAGGATTGCAATTGATCTCTTTTGAAGACACACAGTGTGCCCCTTCATTGACTCAGTCTCTGAGGCTGCACAGCACACTGGCAGTGGAGAATGAGAACAACTTTGAAAAGCAATGTTAAAAATTTAGTTTAAATGAAGACAGTTTCCAGGTAGCACTGTTTTGTTTGTTTGCTTGCTTTTAGAAGAGTTGCATTGCTGTGCCAATGCTACTGCAGTTAATAGAGCTAAGGGCAATTTTAAATCCCAAATATCTGGGTTGTTTATGCCCTGATGGTTATAGCAATCACAAGTTTTGACACTACTTGCTTGCTCAGTTGCATCAGTTGAAAGAATAATTTCCAAGAAATCAGAGAAATCTGCAAAATCAGACTGAGCTGTACCAGAAAGAAAGAAGTTTGCCAAACACAGAAGTTTGTTTGAACTTATCTGCAGAATTTCACTGATGGGCACTCTGCTAACTTCCTAGACATTTATTCCCACTGCTTGCTTAAACAAAGAGATTTCTACATTAGAACTGGGGTGCACAGTTGACATAGATGCTCAGGGAGTAAGAGGCAGAAGGACACTTGGTTATATTTACAGAGGACATCTGTGCTGAAGTTGAACTTGGCTGCAGAGGGAAGCAGCACATTCTCAGTGTCACGGGAAGAGGAATGCTTTGTTCTCTGTCCCGTGCCCCTCACGGAGTCTCTCAGCTCAAACCAAACAACACTGAGTGAATTAAACAAGTTCATGCTCTCCTCCTACTCCAAGACAGCCTCAGCCAAAAGCAGTGGGGAAAAATCCTCCTTAGGGTTCACCTGTACCATTCTCACAAATAAATGCTGATCAGTGGCTAACGTCCTGTGTAGCTCCCCAATTTCTGAGTTTCTCCAAAAGAGCTCCTGTTAATAAGGCACTGCTGCTTCAAGCTTCATCATCACAAGCCCTGCACAGCAGCTAGATGTCAATAAAAAGCCCACAAACATTGTTATAATGTGACATGGAATTTACCAAACTAGATTAGAGAAGCAAAGCCTTCTAGCTCCTTACAAATTTTCCACTGTCAGCTCCCAATTCAGACATTTGCTTATGAACTATAAACCACCCCAATTTTACACTTGAATATTTTTCTGAGGGAGAATGAATTCCTGACACATTTGAAACAGGGAGATTTTAAGAAAAAGAAATTCAGATCCAAGAGGCTGCAGAGCTCACAGGGCACCAACTATTTGTTGTGCTTATTCCTGATTAAAATCCTTTCAACTGAGCTATCTAAGCTCTGTACTCTCACCATCCTTGGCTAGCTCAGGCACAGAGAAATTTACTAAAGATGAGTTTTGTCTGATCTTAAAACATCATAACAGCAGTTCCCAAAGAAGAGTGTTTTCCAAGGGATTTTGGTGCAGTTTGTCCTGTTGTAGCTCCAAATATCTGCACCTCTATAGGTGCTGCTGCTTTGAAGAGCTTTGTGTGTTCTGTTGCGAGTGCAGGTGGTCAAACCCAGCATCCCATGTGCAGGGATGCAGTTTGCCAATCACAGTTCCAGCACTGAAGGGTTGTGTGCTGATGGCTGCTGTGCAGCCAACCCACCTGTCAAGACACAGGGAGAAATTACTTAAAATGAAGAACCCCTGGTGTAAATCAAATCTTGATGAAAGGAGGCCTTTAATCACCTGCCTGCAGCTCCACGAGGCACTGCAAGAGTTGATTTCAGACTTATTTACTGAGTTCCTTTCACCTTTCCCCCTTTGATTAATTTGCTGGGAAATGCTAAATGGAGAGATGGAAGCCTGTTAGCTAAAGAACAGATTTTTTTGCTATCAGAACCTGCTGGTTCTGATACTGTTCCTCTCTACTTTTCTGCTTAAAGGAGACCTTCCCATACGTACACACACCGTGCACAATGAACAGAGCAGCTGTGGCACTATCTACATTTTATTCAACACCATGATATATTTACCCAGTGTTCTTCCATCTGCATCTTTTAGACCTGCTCATTAGTCTTGAGCCCTCTGTGGCTCTTTTTATCTTGGGAGATTTGACCATGGGTGCAGGTACAAGGACTTCACAGCTTAAAGTTCCTTTAATCAGGTGTTTTATCATTGTCTGCTTGCTCACTTCTGCTTAGGGGCAGCTGGGGGAGAGAGTTTGGGAGAAATTGGACACATCAAGAGATAGGGCCACATCTTTCCACTCAGTTTTAGGGATCTGACTACTAGCCAGGCACACTATTTTGGCCGGGGACATTGAACTTTTTGATGTTTAGGCTTTTACTTTGTCCTGAATTAAGAAGAGTTCAAAGCCAAAAAGGAAAGAGAGAACGGAATGAAAACAGTCGTGTGGGGGGCTGTGAAAAACAACATTGCTGTGAAGCTGGGATAATAAACAGTGACCCATGATGATCATTACTGAGCAGCTACAAAAGCACTGGGAAAAAGGGAAACATCACTCAGCTGCAATAGAGTCTTTAAGTGACTGGTCTGAACATCCGCTCAGATGGTTGGGAAATCAGCAGGGCTTGAGGGAGCCCAGACATTTTGCTATTAAAAACCTTGATGTCCTCTCAGCACTGATGGCAGGAACACGTCTGGAGGTGCAGAGCATCTGTTCAGCTCCCTCTCCTGAAGCTGGCTGCAGTCTCAGCACGGAGAACATTTAACTGTTTCCCCCATGCACTTCCTGCCTGATGCAGGATGCTGTCTCCCACAGCAATAAAGGAAATGATAGCCTCCCATATACATTCAAGTAATAATAAAATAAGAAGTAGGTAATAATAACCAGAGCCATATGAAATATGCACTTCATGAACCAAAATTAAACTGGAGAAATGGCTAAGCAGGAAAGGTCAGGGCTCATAAACTGAACATAATCTCCTGTGCTTTACGCCTCCCTCCCCAAAAGCAAATTAAATTTTAATGATTTTTGGAAGCTCTGACTGCTAAATACCATTTCCAATCTTCTGTATGAAATGACAGCATAACCCTAAGGCCAGTGAAAGTGGCCAAGACCGTGTACTTTTACACGCAGTGTGTTGGATTATTCCCTAATGTATAGAACATAACATCCTGGTGGGGTGATGCAAGCAGTTAGGACTGAAAGTGCTGCTCAGAGCTCAGGACATCAAGGTGACTGAGAAGGGGACTTCAGTGTCCACCAGGATCAGAAGGGAGGGTGTCAGGAGGATGTCAGGAGCCAAGCAAGGACAAGAGGAAAAGGCAGAAACTGATGTTCCACCTGAATATGAGGAAGGATTTTGGTGCAGGGACCGAGCGCTGGGACAGATTGCCCAGAGAGGTGAAGATTCTCCTTCACAGAAAGTATTCCAGAACTTTCTGGACATAATCCTGTGCCATGTCCTTTGGGATGGCCCTGCTGGAGCAAATAACCCACTGTGGTCCCTTCCAACCTGACCCACTCTGGGATTTTGTGATCTCCACTGCTCTAATGCTGAAAGTGCCATGAAAAATCCCTCCTAGAGCAGAAGACAAGGGTGCTGTGTTCACTCTACATAAAATTAAACATCCACACTAACTGTAATATGTTGGGAGATAAGGCTTAAATTATTCAGGGAAGGTAATTTATTGATATAACTCAAAAACTGCAAAGCTTTGTTTCAGAACATAGGTATGCTTTTTTTTTTTTCCCTTTTTACTTATTTTTCTCACTGCTACTCTATTGATATAAGTATTTCATATTCTGAACTCTATTCAGTATCCATAAATCAGGATGATTGAAGAAAATGAAAGCCTAACATGGATTCTAAGATATTTCTTCATCTTCAGATGAATTTTTTAGTCTTTGATTGAAATTAAAGGTATTAAGCTGGGAGGTAAAACAGCACAAAATTAATGTGGACCCCAGCAATAAAATTTTTAGGACCCTGGTCTAATGTGTCGGGATAAAGAAAAGGACTTCAGTCTGAAAAGCAGCAGAGGCTGTACCTAAGTCAAACCACAGGTAACTAACTCCTCACACCAAATACTTCCTCCATGTTCATCTCACCTACTAAATAAACAACTAGAATTGGCAGCATATTTTAAAAGGGTTGTTGGTGGCTTATTCAGTTACTTGAACTGGTTATTTGGTTTACATATTTGTTTAAAGTTTGTTTGTTTGTTTTCAAATAAGATGAACACAAAATGCAAGATAATAGTAGTTTTTAAATTATTTTCAGACCAAAAATAATTAAACCGGAAGAGTAAAAGCTTTCTTAAATATATTCTGCACTGACTCAGATGTATTAAAGAAATTTGCATGAAAAAAAGGATGGGTTTTTTGAGAGCTTTCTAAGCATACAAAATCATGGCATTCACAATAAAAGGCAAAACATCAAAGTACAAAAAAACTTCAACTTTCATGATAAACAAATATTATTTCTACTGCCAACCTATACATCACCATTCATTTAAAAATAATCTGCAATGATGAATCTTTCCTGTTTTACAGAAGAAGAAATAGGAATTAAATTTCATACAGTCAGCAGAAAAAATCTGGACTGAAACTTGTTCCCAGCTCATCCTACTCTGATTGTTGGACACACTGGGAATTAGAATTAGTGTTTGTATTCTGTGCTGTTTAGAAGTATGGGAAAAGTGACTGTCAGAACACAAGAAAGGCAGAGAAGATGCATAAATAAAAAAAAGCCAGCCTTTTCTGATGCGAGACTGTGGTGATGACAATTGCAGAACGAGCCTCTCTTTACAAAAATCAGATCATCTCCAGGTCATTATCACACTTGCAAAACCTCTGAGCATCGCTGACTTTTCGCAGCTTTTGTGCTGGCCCATCTGTCATTGCATCCTTGTCTTCCTCACACGCCGGGGGATGAATGGCAGGGAAAGCAGCGGGGTAATTAAGGGGGCTGCTGTCTCGGGAGGTGCCCCCTTTTGTGCGGGGCAGCTCTAATGTATTCTTTAGAGACACGCAGAACAGTCGGGAGCGCTCCTGCGCTGCCTCAACTCTACACTTGGGGGGCTGGAGAAACATTAAACACACACACAAAAAAATAAAAATAATAAAAAAAAAAAAGAGGATAAGGAGTTTCATGCCACGCAGATAAATGTATTTGGTTGAAAGACTGATTGCCATTTAGCTTTCCAGCCCGCTCACATTGTAATAAGCTCACAAATAAATAAGTGGTTACACAATAAACTCACAAGGAGCTGCTTGCTGGTGAGAGGAAAACTGACGTCTTTAAAAACAATTTGATGGGTGAAAGTATGGGTGTTAACATCTTTGAAATGCATCTTAGTGTCTCTACTAGCTTCAAGCAGCAGGTTTGCTGCAGAGCCTAGACAGCCTGGCTCCTGAAACAGAGAAGTGGGTCTGCACAAACCTGAACTTCTGAACTTGGGGGTAAAATAGTAGGTGCAAGGGGGAATTCCTGAAGGCAGGCGGCTCGGGAAGGCTGTGCTTTCCAGGAATCTCGGCCGGTGGGTACCGAGAGAGGGCGATGAGAGAAAATGCCGCGGCAGCCCACGCCCAGAGCGGGCAGCAAGGCGATGGTTTGGGGAAGGATTTGTCCACGGGGAGTGTGGAGAAATATGGCTAAGGCAAACAGCAGCGGCAGGCGGTGTGACAAGGAAAGGACAGCGAGGACTGGGAAGCTCTCTGCCTTCAAAACCTGCAGGCTAATGCAGGGCCAGCTGTAAGTGGTTGGTATCGCCGGCTTCCAGGAGAGGGAAAGCAGGGCGGTGTTGCTCCTCCTGCCCCGGCAATCCCCAGGACATTTTGGTACCACGGTGGAGGGACCTGGTGTTGTCCAGAGCTTGTGGGGCTGTACAGAGGTTTTTGGGGCTGTCCAGAGGTTTTGGGGCTGTCCAGAGCTTGTGGGGCTGGCAGCACGGCCTGGGGGCTGCACGGGTGTGTGAGGCGGTCTGGGAGCTGCGGCTGGATGGGGACAGGCTGTGGTGTGGGGTGGGAGATACAGGGACAGGCTGTGGTGGGCCTGTAAGGTACAGGGACAGGCTGTGATGTGCCTGTAAGGTACAGGGACAGGCTGTGGTGTGCAGTGTGAGGTACAGGGACAACCTTTGGTGTGGTGTGCCCTGTAAGGCACAGGGACAGGCTGTGGTGTGCCCCGTGAGGTACAGGACAGGCTGTGGTGTGGGGTGTGAGGTACTGGACAGGCTGTGATGTGCTCTGTAAGTACAGGGACAGGCTATGGTGTGCTCTGTAGGTACAGGGACAGGCTGTGGTGTGCCCTGTGAGGTACAGGGACAGGCTGTGGTGTGCCCTGTGAGGTACAGGGACAGGCTG
>VZRH01004898.1:2455-27662 GCA_013397555.1 Urocynchramus pylzowi
GCTGGCGTGGCTGCGGGACCGTCCTAGCGCGCCCTGGCCGCTGGGGCAGCGGAACGAGCGGGGGCGAGGGCAGCACTGGGGCCGTGCCCGCCGTAACGCTGCGGGTCGGCGCTGAGGGCGCTGCCGGCTCTGCGGACTTTGGAGCCGGCGAGGCGCGCCCTGCGGATTCAACCCCCTTCAGCACCGGGGGAGCCGCCGGCTCCGGAGCCCTGGCGGTGCCCGCTCCGCTCGGGCAGCTCCCGGTAGGCAGGCTCGGTGCGCCTGGCCTCCCCGCGGGCAGGGCCGACTGCCACGCAGGGACGGCTGGCGGAGGCCGGGAGCCCCCGGGGGAAGAGCGGAGTGTGTGTGTGTGGCAACTGTGGGTCAGCCCGAAGTCCCGGCCGTGGCTGTTTCCAGGGTGCTGTGGGCACAGACTGCGGGATTCACTGCTCTATAATTAGTCTGTGTCTTCATTGCCAGGAATGGCTTTCACTGTAACACAGATAATGTATGTTTGCACTTCTGCTATGTAACTTATGTGACATGTAAGCGTGCCATAGCCGTGTGTACCCCCACAGCCAGCCAGATTTGCCTTCCAGAACTAGGGAATGGAGGACAGCGAGGTGCTTTAGGAAAGAAATATGTGTTGTGAGCTGAGGCAAGAGAACCTGCGTGTCAACATGGCTGGGCTGGGCTGTGCTCCTCCTGGGACACCTGAAGCCCTTCCTCTTCTGGGGGAATCCGTGGGGAGGGACAGGAACACCAGTGCAGTACTGGTTCAGGCGGATGTAGGTAGCTGGGGACATCGTAGGGAGCACCATGACAGTTGTGTGTTACCACGGGTGGGATGGCTGTAGCAACAATCCAAGCTGGATCCTGTGTCGTTGTCCTCTCTCTGAGAAGAGAAGCCAGAGACTGAACAAGTGCTTCCCAGCAGTACCCGGCCCAGCCCCACACTGCGCAGAGTGGACACAAAAGGGCTCCAGCCTTCCCAGGTCTCCTGAATCTGGCCATTGCTGTGGGCACGGCGATAGCAGCCAGGCAGCTGGAGGGCTCTCTGCAGCTACACCAGCTTGGCTTTGGGGGCTGGGATGGGGTCAGCAGTGGGCACGCAGGCGAGGGTGGTACCAAACAGGATGTAAAACCTTCCGCCACAGGATGGAGGGTGGGATGGAACAGGGCTTTGGCGGGCTGAACAGGAGCCCGGCGGTGGCCAGTGCTGCTTGGGCAGCATTTGGCGGCACCGCAGGGGCTCGGCCCTGCTCCTGGGCGCTGCCGTGGATCCCTGAGGAGGGAGCTGTGAGCTTAGCGTGCGTGGCGCTTTCTGCGCTCCCAGGAGAGCGTCCGACCGTCCTGTTCCCGGAGCCCGTCCGCATCCCTCCCCTCCCCCTGCCGCAGTGTGGTTGGCTGCCGAGCGCCGGGTGCCTGCGCCGCCGCTCGCTCCCGGGGCAGCGCGGCAGACGGAGCCGCGCAGCGCCGCGGCCGCCGCTCCTCCGCCGCCTCCGCGAGCACCGGCGCTGGACAAGCCGCTGCAGGTAGCCAGGTACCGCTCCTCTGCGGCGTGGGGCGGGGGACATTCTCATCCGGTGACTGAGACGGGCAGGGTGCCCAGCCATCCTGGAACAAAGGACCGCTTTGATGCGCAGTTTCGGGCAGAGCTGATGAAAACTTTTTTTCTCTTGTCAAGCTTTCACTTAGCCAGGTGGGCGCAGAATTTCTCTGTGGTGGTTGTGAGGGGTGAAGGGGTTTCTCTGGCTTGTTTGTTTCAAGGATACGCAGCGGGCGTGCCTCCTGCTGCCAGACAAAGCCGGAGAATCGATGACGGAGGCAGGTCATACAGCAGTAGCTCTCAAAGAACCTTCTTTCGCCCCAAACCGTCTTTTCGCTAATTAACTGCTTCCTAAGCTTTTCCGAAGTGGAGGTGTACCCTACCAAAGGTGGTGGGCTGGGGGAATCGCCCGTAAGCTTCTGTGAAGGAGAGGATGCGCCTGGGAGGAGGTGTCTGAAGAAGAGCTGGGGGATGGTGTTGCGGTAGAATGCTCTGGCCAGGCAGCCGGGAGAAATCTGCACAATGGTGGGAGGCAGCAGCACATTACCAGAAACAGCAGGCTTCCCTGCGTCTTGCATAGCTGGCATCTGGCACTCTGCTGCGGCTCTGTGCTCGGCTCTCCTCTAGTGCCCTTGGTCTCCTCTCTGCCGTGCCACCTTGGAGATGTGGAAAACACCCACCCCTGCCTGTGCTTGTGGGGAAAGAGGGTGGTGTTCAGCACACATCAGGTCAAAGATCTGGCCAGCTCAGACGCAGGGTAAATAAACATGGCTGTGCTTTGCTGTAATTGGCAGAAGGAGCAGGAAGCATGTGTTCTCTCATCTGCTGTTTTGGAGGAATGTCCAGGTTGAAACAACAGCATTAACCCCAAATACCAAAATGGCTCTTGGGGCACAAAGGACACGTGGCAAGATACTGACCTTGGCAGAGCTGCTGGATAAACGCTTAATTTGCTGGGAAAGAGCCACGTAGCTCTTCAAGGAGCTCGAGCCAGAGATAGAACAGATCCTCTGCTTGTTTCTCAGGTAGAGGTTTGTCCCTGTGACTTTGCTTGCCTTGCTGTGGTTTACAAAAGCTGTTTGCTTCTGGAAATAGCAGCGCAGTCTTGCAGCCTGCAGTCAGCTGGTCTTTGCGGGTGCCCCAGGTACACCATGGAGGGAGTGTGGGCACACCAGAGCCCTTCAGGGCACACAGGGTGGCTCCAGAGCTCCTGCTGGTCCCATCTGCATCCTGGTTATCTCTCAGGCACATCCAGTGCAGAGCCCTCACATTAGACAGATGCCTGCAGAGGCACTGGCTCCTGGGAATTACTCTGCCTGCTTTAATACTGCTTCATGCTGTCAGGGCAAGGTAATGGCTCTCACTCAGTTTTTTATAGTGAGAGACTCCCAATCAGATTCTGGAGCTGGGAAGAGATGCTTGCCCTGGCTCTGTTCCAGCTGCTTAGCTCTTGTCTCCACTAGCCTGGAAACATGTTTTAATGGTGTTTCGCTGTAGTCCCAGGCGCAGCAGATGCTGAATGGATTTGGTGAGCTGCTGCAGACACGAACAAGTTTAAAAACAAGGTCTTATCAGCTGATCTGGAGGTGCCAGCATAAGCTTGCTGGTGGGAGTGGTGATGACTGCTGTTCTCATTCCAATGGCCTGCTGGAAGGGGCAGGTTTGCCCAGCCAGCTGGGGTTGTAAAAAATATGATGTACAACCAGAGCAAAATGGTTTTCTGCTAATGGCAAAAAATCGTTGCTATTTTTTTTTGTTTCGTTTGTTTTGCTGTTGTTGGTTGCTTTGTTGGGTTTTTCAACCTTTGTTGATTCCAATATCTGTATTCTTTGATAGTAAAAAATGGAGTGAGACCTTTCTGGGCTTGAAAGGAGTGAATGATCTGATACAAAGCCAACCAGACTACCTGTTCTGTCTTCCTCAGAGTACATATCCATTCTGGAGTTGGATGATGCTTTGATAACACAGGAATTGCTTGCTCTGGTCGATCAGAACAAACACCAGTGCCTTTTGTCTTGTTCATTTCCAGCTGTGGGCTGGAAGGTGGGAGAGGTATGGGAAGCTCCTGTGTTCTTTCTGTAGTGGTGTGAACATGAGTCACTGTGGCCAAGTCCTTGTAGAGCCACCTTATCACCACCTTGCCCTGGGTTTCAGGAAGGTTATGTGACGTTGTGTGTTTTATTAGAGATTGTGGGTGGTAGGGAGCCAAAGCTTCTGGCACAGAGAGAAGTGTTGGGAGGCTCCCCTTCATGTTCTTTCCCTTCAGCTCCAGTCTCCTTGCTGGAGAGCCCTTTGGCTTGAGCTGCAAATCTAGTTCCTCATCCCCTGGGCCTCTTGCAGCCTTCTGGTTAGCACAGACATTCCCAACACAAGTCTTCTGCTATCTAGGAAAAAACCCCAGAGCTGGCATGTGTCAGCTGCAGAAAGAAGCAATCCTGGCCATGATCCCTGGGCAGCCCTCCCTATCCCCCAGACAAGGATCAGGGAATATCAACAGCGCAGTCAGCTTGTTCTGTGTTTCCCTAATCTCTGAGGATTGGGGAAACTGGTTAGGTGAAGTCTTTCTGGGCTTGGAGACTGGCTTCAAAGCCATGTGAGGAGATGTCTGGATGCCAAGGAGAGTCCTGGTTTTGGGGCATAGGAGAATGTGAGACAACTTCTTGCCTTCACTGCATGCTGTGTTGTTGCAGGTGGATTGCTTTGGGAATCCAAAAATCCCTGTGGGACCTTGCTGGAAGGAAGCAGGCACTGCATTCCCTTTCTCTGGGCCTTGGATCAGTTTCTAGTGCTGTGGTGCCTTGCTCCTTTGTCCTGAAGAGGTGTTCACTAAAGGCAAATGCATTGAGTTTATCTGAGGAATTCAAATGAAGAATTTTTTTTCTTACTTATTTTTTTCTTCCACAAGAGGATGGTTAAGTCATGGTACAGGGGTCTGAAGAGTTTGTAGGATCTCTGTTTTGGGAGATAGTCCTTTAGTTAGAGACAGGTACCTGCTTTGGGTGAGGGAATGGACCAAAGGCCTCTAAGCATTCATTCCAAGTAATACTCCTGAAATAATACTCAAGCCAGACTCCTATTGAGGGAAAAGTTACAACACAACAGTTCCTCTATAGTTCTTGAAGTCATCTGTATGTTGGTTTAACTCTCTAGATTGTCTGCAGTGCAGGAAAGGTCCGAGCTGGAGGCTGGCATTGGGAAAGAACTTTGGGCAGAAGATGGGACTCTAGGTGTCCCCTTTTTTGGCCGTAGGATGTAGAATCTTATGGGACAACTGGTGGCAGAGGATATTATGGACATTAGAGTAGGAGTGACATCTTTTGACTTAACAGTTGCAGCTCAGAGATGTGGTGGGTATGACCTCCCAGGATGCTGACTCCTGACTGACCTCTTTGTGTGTTCTTAGTGGCTCTATGGGAGCATCTAGGCATTTCTGGCAACAGTAACAAGCATCACAGAGCACCATTCCTGCTCTGTGCCTCACCTGAACCCCAGCATTTCCTGTTTTGCCTGGATTAGAGCAGCTCTGGAAATGCCTGCTTGGATGTGGAGCTCAGCAGCACTGGTTTGTACCTTTTCTGTGGTTCCACTCCAGGTGGCCTGGGGTGGTGACCCTGAGCACAGTGGCTCTTCTAGCAGTGGTGTGTCAGTGTGCAGGTGTTCCTGGCAGTGTCAGTGTGTCCTGGCTGTGCAGTGGAAGCCTCAGAGGCTCTGCACAGCTGACTGTAATCTACAATCTGTTTGCTTTCTCACACTGGTATCAAAATAAGAAAATTTGTGCTCATAACACAGCCTCTGTGATGGCTGCAACTTTGTCACTTGTTTGCTTTTTACTGCTTTTATTTTATTTTTCAGCATCCAAAGTATTAGGTCTAGGTTTTGTTGCAGTGTCCCTTAGGAGTGAAGACTGGCTCTCTTATTTGCAGTCTCACTTCTAGCTTCATTGGAGGTCAACCAGTCATTCCAGAGACCCTTTGTTGCTCAACACTAATGAGCTGGCAGAGGTCCAAGGAAGAACAAACAAAACAAAAAACCCTCCCTGCTTTTATCAAGTCATTTTGCTTCCCAAATGTATAACCTTGCTGTTTCTCCAGGTAGCAAAAGCACGTCTCACAGGAGGAGACTGGGATAATTATGATGAAGCAAGACAAAGCCTTGTGTTTCCATTTCTAAATGGAAACCATTGCTGTCTATCTCACAAATGTGGTCACTTGTTCTTGCTGTGGGTCAGACTTACTCTTTTCCACAGGAAGCTTTTTTCCAGAACCCAGCTGTCTTTCTGCAAGTACCTTACATCACTTATATCCTTGGATCACCTTCTCAAACGGAAGAATTTGCTGCTGAAAATCTGTTTCACTTCTTCACAGAAAGTGCTGTCAGGCCATCTGCAGTTTGAAAGATGCTGCAGTTATTGTCTTGTGCATGCAGAGAGGCAGTGAACTGCATTAGCTGAGTTGTTTGTAGACCTGAGATCTCTGTCCTGTTGTAGTTGACTCCTGATTTCCCCAGTGCTTCTCTCCCTCACCCCCATAGTCTTTTCTAGCATTAGGCATCATAACCTAAGCTTTAAGATTGACTTGGACCCATTTAATCTAGCATCCTTGTAGATGTTGTGGGTTGAAGATAGGAGCAGTGAAGCTTCCAGCTCATTCCTCTTAAAGGTCTCGCATGTGGGAGCAGTTTTGAGAGGCAGAAAAATGGGCTGCTGAAATTGCTGATGCTTAGCGATTTCGCGGTTATGCGCTTGAATACAGGAGGAAGGATTTTGCCTGCCAGGATGTCCTTGCTGATGGATCCCCGGCTGATTGCTGCAGCTGCCACAAAGCTCAGTGCACGCATGTTCCTTCCCTGGCCTCCAAACGGGGGCAGAAGAGGGGAGATGAGATGGGTGCTGTCGGAAAGGCAGGCTGTTCTAGCAGCTCACTGTAAAGAGGGAAGACGTGCCAACTAGAGCAGAAACAGGCGGGTGGAGACCTGGGCTGGGACACCTGCAGGTCCATGAGCACTGAGCAGGATAAGCTGGGAACAGGACTCTCCGTCTCGTGAGGAGCTCGGTGGAAAAGCATTCTTTCTTCCTATTCCAATCGGAGCCCCACCCTTTGCAAAAGGCAAACCATGATGTGTCCCCTCCTGCAAACACTCAGAAAACCTCAGAGTGTTTTCTGCCTGAGTAAAGGACACTCAGGGCCCCTTACTGAACATAGGGGAGTAGGAAGAGTGCATATTCAGCAGCCTCAGCCTGCTTGACCTTGGTGCTGGCTGCCATAGCAAGCATTTCCTCTTTGGTGGGCTGAGCACTAAGAGTAGACCTGCCAGCACTGGGGAGAACTAGAAATAAGCTCTTTGGGGGGAAATTCCTGCTTTGGAAGTCAGCTCCTACTGGTGTTGGTTGCTTTTCTTTGCTGTACAAGAGGTAGCAGCATTCTAATGACTTCTCAGCAGTCTCCTCTTTGTTTTCTTGTTGAGCAGCTGTGTGTTGTTCTTAGGTTTTGCACCCTCTGTCCAGCTTGGACAATCCTCTGTCCACTGTTGAGCATGGAAACATTTTGGTACCTAGCAGAGCTATGCTTCCAGGATGTCACCCTAGGGGAGAAAGGCTGAGGTTGTTACAGATGTTTGCACAGCCAGTGAGAGAAGAAAAACCTCTCTTTGGATGCCTTGAAGGATCTGAGGATGTAGTTGCAGGGTAGGATGAATCTTATATGCTGTGGATCAGGATGTTTTGATTTATTTTTCCTTCTCAGTCTGAAATCTTTACAGTTTCAAAAAACAAGTTGATTGTGAGGACCATGAAAAGCGTGAACATTTTCTGCTGGAAGGGCTGATGAAAGAACGTTGCTGTAGTAGAGATGCGGATGGTTTGATACACAGCAGTTTCACAGTTGAGGAGTAGTTCTGTGTACAGTGGAATTAATGAGGCTGATTTTCTATGGATCTGGGTCTTGTCTGCCTGACTCTGTTACCTAGCAAGGTGTGAGGTCTGGTGGCTTTTTATCCTGTAACATGTTCCTCTTCCCAATGTGTTTGTCTTGCATTTTTTAAAGATGGCAGCAAGATCTCTGTATGGACATAAGTGATGCTGCCATGAAAACTGTCAGCATTTCACAGTCGGCCCAGTACCCACACGGACTTGTACTGCTCAGCTGTGAGAGTTTTAGAGCAGAGTTCTAGTTTTTTGAGGCCAATCCTGGGTATCTTCTTGTGTCCCAAGCATTGTCTGTGCTCCAGAGAACTCCCACTTGCCTGTTTCCCTGTTTGCAAGTGAGTCAGGGTGTGTTTCCTTATAAGTTGGAATCAATGATGGGACCATTTAACCCTTTAGCAGTTATTACCTTGGGTACTGTGGAAGAGGTAAATGCCTGCTGAGCCTTCCTGGGAAGCTGTCTGGACCTATTTCAGAGCATGAGAGTTCTTGGCAATGTGAAGCAGTGCTAACACCCTTTGGGCTGCCAACCTCTTTTCTCTAGGGCTGGGAGTTGTTGCACATTTCTTTCTGAGTTGTGCTCACCTGTAGAAGTCTGCATTAAGCAAGGCTTTCTTTATTGCTTAAGCACTTGATCCCACTCTAGGTGTGTTAGAAAGATGGGAAAAAAATAACCAGGGGAACTGTTGATCAGAATGCTTAGCTGCCAGTTTCTGGAGAATGAGTTTGGAAGATGGAGTATGAGTGGCAACCAACTCTCAGCAAGCCTATTTTTCCTTTTGAAACAGTAGTCTATGTCCTCTAGCTTGACCTTAATGAGGTTTTTCATGCTATTCTTGTCATGTAGTCTTCTCCAAAGGAAGCTGGCATAAGTCATGGTCCAGATGAGACTGTTTTGGTATAAAATGTGCATGGTTAACTGCATGACAGATAGCCAAAAGTGAAAGATACAGTGAAGTATGACTCAGATTGGTGCTGATGCTAGATCATGAAGTGAATATGAAGTCAGCATTGTGACTTTGGGGGAGGATGACTCAGTTCTTGTTCAGAGGTGTGAACAGAAACCCAGTCTTCAAGAGAACGAAGTGTTTCTGCCCTGCTGAGAGGTTCAGTAAGGTCTCCACTGTGTGTCGAGGGTTTGCCCTCTCTTCTGAGGGATGGATGTACATCATGGGAATAGAAACCAAAGCAGAATTGAGAGGAGAGTTCAGGCCTGTAAAACAACTGGAGAAAGAGTGAGGCCTAAAGAGGAGGAGATGAGTGGGTTTAATAATGAGATGTGTGTACTTAAAACAACTGTCCCAGTGCTGTTTCACATCTTCACTTTAAGTGCTGCAGTGAGGAGGAAGCTGGGCCTCTCTATTGCTCAGGGCCCGTTCCCCATTCCCTGGCACTTGGACAGAGTGCACAGGTGAGGAGAAGAGGAGCCCGCCAGAAAGGGGAGCTCTGCTTGCCCTGTTCCTGTGGCTGGGACAGTATTTCTGTTCTCTCAGTAAGACGGGCACAAGGCAGCTGCTGAGCAAAGAGCTCAAACCATGCAGAGGTGGGTCCGGCAGGATGTCAAAGGCAGATCTGCTGGCAGCAATTCCCTCACCTCCTCCTGTGTCACTTCTGGGCAGTTTGCCAGCCTCCTGGCAGCAGGGCCCTGGGCACTCAGGTTGCAGAGGCCTCTGCCAGCTCCAGGTAGCAAGGAGGTGCTGCTGGGCAGGTGCTGCCTGTGCAGGGCATTGCAGGAGCTGGTTTTGGAGTGACCTGATAGCAAGGTGGGAGGAGGCTTTACTGTTGAGTAATGTGAGGAAGCTGCTGGGGTGGCCCATCCGGTGGGAGAGGCTGGGACTGTGCTAAATGAGGGAGTCATGGAGCAGCCAGGGTCTGCTGTTAGGGGTCTTGCCTGCCTGTTGTGTCTCTCAGCCTCTGGCCTGTTGTGTTTCCCTAGCTCCTGGACTTTGTATGCAGGGATCTCGCAGCCACACTGACGTTGTGGTTGTGGCGCTTGGTGTCGCTGTGCAAAGGCAGTAGCTGGGTACTTTCCCATTGTGTATCTGGGGGGAGCAGGACAGGGAAGGAGTGCAGAGTTCTTAGGCCATCCTGAGGAGTCCCTGGGGTGGCAGCAGGGTGAATGAAGATGGAAAAGCTGTTGGTGTTCCAAGTCAACACCTACACAAGGATTATGTTAGTGTGACTGTAGCTGTTGGTGTATGGGAGCTTCCCCAGTCAGGCAGTGGTGTGGTGTGTCCTGCTGGTGGCATGTCCCTTAGTACCGCAATGGCAGTTCTGTGCTTAGGCTGCGATCCTCAGGATGTGCTCTTCTGGTGAGGCAGTATTTTGGCACAGCAATAGCACTGATGCCTCCCTGTCTGAGATACTCCTCTAGGAGATTTTCCTTTGAGGAAGCAGAAAGCTTTGAGCTGGCATACCTCCGCTTTGCGTTCCCTTTCTTCTGCAGTCAGAAGAGGTGCTGAACTCTGACAGCCTCTCTGCATCAGTGGTCTGTGGGCAGAAGGTGTATAGATTGCAACCCCAGCTGCCAACCACAAATCTCTGCTCTTAAATGGAAGCTAAATTAGTCTTCCCCCTGCTGGGAGCGTGGGGGTGTTGGAGGTCACCACTGGTTGTCGCCTTTTTGTCTCCTGTCCATGCAGGCCACCTGTGCTGGTTGCAGCACTCCCGGCCACAAAAGCAGAAGCACGTGCCCTGACAGCTGCCTGCTGCCAAAGGGAGAGGGGAAGATGAAGGAGAAGGGCTTAGAGTAGGCAATCAGTTCAATGCTGTCTCTGACTGCTTGAAGGAGGTTGTGGTGCTTGTGTCTGGTTGTGGCTCTCATTTTGAAACAGCACTCGGGCACTCAGGTTTTGCCTTGGTCTCTGTTCAGGGCTGCAGGAGTAGGACTATGTCCACCATGGTGTACCCAAGGGAGGAGAAACTGGACAAGCTGAGCCAAGAGGAGATAATTTCCAACACCAAGCTGGTAATGCAAGGGCTGGAAGCACTCAAGAATGAACACAACTCCATCCTGCACAGCTTGCTGGAGACTATCAAGTGCCTGAAGAAGGATGAAGAAGCCAATCTCGTGCATGAGAAATCCAACCTGCTCCGCAAATCAGTGGAGATGATAGAACTGGGGCTTGGAGAAGCTCAGGTGAGAGTGGGGGGTGATCCCTGAGGTGTCATGTGGGGTTGACAGAGGCAGGGTAGGCATGTGGCCATTTTCCATAAGCTGCAGGGGTGGGAAGGGGCTGAGTGTAGAAGGCTAGCATGGGTGGACCCTAAGCATGCATGTGAGGGAGAGACAAGACTGTGGTTGTTACTGACTGAGACTCTTAACAAGGTGATGATGGCATTGTCCAACCATCTGAACGCCGTGGAGTCAGAGAAGCAGAAGCTGCGTGCTCAGGTGCGGAGACTGTGCCAGGAGAACCAGTGGCTGCGTGATGAGCTTGCCAACACCCAGCAGAAGCTGCAGCGTAGTGAACAGACCGTGGCTCAGCTGGAGGAGGAGAAGAAACACCTTGAGTTCATGAACCAGCTGAAGAAGTATGATGAGGATGTCTCACCTTCGGTATGCCCCACTCCTTTTGAGCAGCTGCTTTTGTGGGACTGGGAGGTTGGACCGGGAGAACTGCCTACATGTTATCACATGATAACCTTGCCCTGGATTTTGCCCCTTCCCATGCACAGCGATGCCTGTAGCTAAAGGGGGCCTGCGTGGGGCAGAGTCTCTGGATTTTGTTTTGTGGGGCGAGATGTTGGCAGAGACAGCAGGAGAAATCGAGTATGTTGATGGGCTGCAGAATGGCCGAGAGTTTGGCAATTGACTCAGCCCAGGCTGCTGCTGTCTCTGCTGACAACCAACAGTATTTGTGATTCTCATCCTCTCAGGAGGAGAAGGAGGGTGACTCCACCAAGGACTCTCTGGATGACCTATTCCCGAATGAGGAAGAGGAGCACGGTCCTGGATGTAAGTGTTTGCTCATGCATGGGTGCTGCCTATCTCTGTTCAAGCCTACTAGGCCAACTGTGCTGTGTTTATTTCTGTGCCCACAGTGCCCCACCAGCACAGCAGTGCCGTGGCAGCTGCCCAGCAGGGAGGTTATGAGATTCCTGCACGCTTGCGCACCCTCCACAACCTTGTCATCCAGTACGCCTCCCAGGGACGCTATGAGGTGGCTGTGCCGCTCTGCAAGCAGGCACTGGAGGACCTGGAGAAGACATCAGGCCATGATCACCCTGATGTGGCTACCATGCTCAACATTCTAGCACTAGTGTACAGGTGAGCATGGTGGGAAGGGCAGGATTGGGCCAGGACAGCTTTCTGCATCTCCTGTTTCCCTTTACAGCACATCCTGAAGCTTCCAGGGGTTTGCCTTTCAGAAAAGTTTTGGCCTAGGTGGGGTATTTGGTTTGCCAAACTCCCAGATATAACTAGGGACTGACTAAAGCAGGGAGGAGTGGGAAGAGAAAGGACTGTGAAGGCTGGGTCTGTGTGGAAGGAGCATTGTTCATAGTTCTGCCTGCTCTGGGCTGTAATGTCCAAATCCCAAATAACTGGTTGACTTTGCACTGCAGGGATCAGAACAAATACAAAGAAGCAGCACACCTCTTGAATGATGCTCTTTCCATCCGTGAGAAGACTCTAGGCAAAGACCACCCAGCGGTGAGTGTCTCTCTCATCTTTCATTCACTTCTTCACCTTTGGGTGCTGCTGGGGCATTGTTCCAGCAGTGCTTTACTGCTTCAGTATTTCCTTCTGGCTGGTTCAGTACTGTTTGTAAGGAGTTGGCTTCTCTTGGATCCTGCAATGTAGGCAAGGCAGCCTTCTGTCTGTGGACCTCCTTCTCTTGAGAAGCAGCAGTACTGCAGGCATGGGACAGGAAATGGGACAGTCACTGTTACTGTTGCTTGTGCCCCTTGTTTGGTCCCACTAGAGTTTGCTTTTTTTCATTGAGAAGTTTCTGTCTCTGCAGGTGGCAGCAACTTTGAACAATTTGGCTGTTCTCTATGGCAAGAGAGGGAAGTACAAAGAAGCAGAGCCACTGTGTAAGCGAGCCCTGGAGATCCGTGAGAAGGTACGAGTCTTCCATGCTTTCTCCTTGCAGCTCTCTCTGTGGGCTTTCTCCCATTATCTCAATGCATGTGGGAGATCCAGGGCCTATCTAGTCTGTTCAGCTGCTGATTCTGCCACCACCTTTCCTGTTTCTCCAGTGTTTGCAGCCCTAGAGAGGCCTGCCAGGTGGAAGCTGGAATTTCTCCTCCTCTCCAGACCTTGGCTTTTGTCTGATATAGGCATGTGCTGGGGGGACTCCAGTGTCTGCTAACTCCAGGAGGCCACTCCAGTCTTTGTGGCTTCTCTTCTTTTGTTCACCCAGGTTCTAGGCAAAGACCATCCTGATGTGGCCAAGCAGCTGAACAACCTAGCCCTGTTGTGCCAGAACCAGGGCAAGTACGATGAGGTGGAGTACTATTACTGCCGGGCCCTGGAGATCTACGAGAGCTGCCTGGGTCCTGACGACCCCAATGTGGCCAAGACCAAGAACAATCTGGTGAGGCACTGAGAGAGGCCACATGGTGTTGGGGAGGGGTGCTGTGGGAGAGGTGAGCATTGCCTGGTGCTTAAAGACAGAACAATAGCTGCAAGAGGTGGGCAGAGTTAATCTGTTTCCCAGTGGGGCTGGAGCTGTTTTGTTTTGGTTGCAGGCTTCCTGTTACCTGAAGCAAGGCAAATACAAAGATGCAGAGGTGCTGTATAAGGAGATCCTTACCCGTGCTCATGTGAAGGAGTTTGGCTCTGTGGATGGTTTGTACAGTAGAAGCCCTTGGGGCAAGGGAGGGGTTTCCTGGCTCTCAGCCTAGACCTGTCTGGTTCTGGTGTTGCCCAGACCGAGGGATAGGATGCCTTGCAGGGCCCTTGCTTTGGGCATCCCTTGAGATGCTGCCATTCCAGTGTGTTATGCTGTTCCTTGTCTTCTCTCAGGAGTCTCAAATCAGTGTTTTTACAGGGTTGGAACTAGTAAATGGTACAATCATGCTCAAGCATAGGCTGAAGTTTCTGCTGTGTACCTGGCATGTACTTCTGCTGGGAGGACTTGTTCTTTCCTTCCCTTGTCCTGCCTTTGCAGTGTCAGTTGCCTTTCTCGGGACTCTGGGCCAGGGACTGACTGGGGGGGAGGATCTGGAGTGTCACTTCCCTCTGATGAGGTGCTAGCTCTGGGGACAGTGCTGAGCTGTACTGGAGGCAAACAAAAGTGTGGGGTGGTGAGCAGACCTGTTTTGCATTCTTCCTCACACAGATGAGCACAAGCCAATCTGGATGCATGCAGAGGAGAGAGAGGAGATGAGCAAGGTGAGTCTGATCCCAGGGGGTTTGATCTTCTCTTACCACAGCCTATCTCTTATCTCCTCCTTCCTGGAGAAGCTGCAGTCTGAAGAGCTGCCAAGGCCAGGAGGCGTCTGGAGACGGGGGATACAGCACTGCTGCTTCCTGGGCCAGCAGGGAGGGAAGGCCCATCAGAGAGCAGGGTGTTTTTCCATGGGCAGGGCTGTTGAGTCTCTTGACCATGGCTTCATGCTCTCTCTGCTTTGGTGATTGGTCTCTCTTGGACATGCAGATGATGGAAGATGGCAGATGGCAGAGGGTTGTGCTGTGAGGCCTTGGCACTCTGTTCCGAAAAGCTGCCAGTACCCAGAGCGTAACTGGCTTCTAAAGCAGCTCTAAGGCTGTCTAGGGAAAAAATGGAGCTCAAGAAGAAACTGCTGCTGTCACCTTGCTTAGGAAATGGAGCCATATATGAAAAGGGTCTCTGCACAGGGTGGGCTCTAGCTGGCCTCTGAAAGGGGATAGGAATGGACTGTGCTTGCCTTGGACTAGGCTGAAAGGCAAAGCTACTGTTGCTCCTGCACCCAGGCCCTGCTCTGTGGTAAAATAAATGCAGCAGTCATGTCTTTGCTTTTGCCAAGTGTAAGGCCCCATCTGTTGTTTGCAGGTGGGTGAATCAGGAGAATGAAGGGTTCTGATCTAGTCCTCTACCTGCAGTGGGACTCTCTTTTTCTTTTGTCCTCAGAGCAGGCCCCAGCAGTCTGGCAGACTTGACTTAGTGACTGATAAGTCCCATCCTGTCAGCCCTAGAAGCAGAGCACTGGCAGGTGCTTCCCACAGCATCCTGTGCCTTCCCATTGAGCCACTCTGCATGTCTCCCAGTGCAGGGCACTGCTCAGCTTTACACTGTTCTGGTTGCTGTACTGCAAAGAATCTGCACTTGCTGCAGCACCATCCTGGAGAAATCCAGGCTGGAGTAGAGGCCGGGCTCTTGTTGCCCCCTCTGTGATTGAGACTCTTCTGATGGTATTTGGAGAATTTAGGGGTCAAATGTATAGCTGTACTATAAAGCTATGCTCCAGATAATGCAAGCTCTGCCATGGGGCAGGAGAGCAGGCTGAGACAGTTGGAGTAAGAGATTGATTTTACATGTGAGTCTTAGGCAAGGGCTAAACCTCTTTCCCTGACTCTGGGGCTCCACTCCCCAAGGCAGCTGTGTCTGAGCCCCATGGCAAATCAGGCTTGGCATTCCTGTCCAGGCAGCAGCAGTAGTCACAGACCTGCTTGTACTCCTGGCCCAGGAGCTGGGGCTGATGTGCTCTACCATATCTTCTGTTAAAATGTATGAAATTCCTCTGACTAGAGCTTGACTACTTTTGTCCCTTTCCCCTCTTCCCTGGCAGAAGAGGGAGGCCAGTTCATGCCATCACTGGGGCCTTGGGCACAGCTGGCAGCCTTGGCCTTCAAGGCTTTGTCTGTCCCAGAGGGTTTGACACCTTTCTTGTTAGGTTCAGACACCCTTTAGAGCTGTTTCTACAGGAGAGAGAGGTATTGAGTCCTGAACTTCCCTGTCTCTAGTGCCTGCCCAGGCTGTGTAGGCTCTGGTGAAGAAGACAACATGTGCCTATGGCACAGGGAGACTCTGGCAAGTGGGATAAAGGGCTGAGAAATGCTGTGGGACTGATTGAGAAAAATGATCCCCATTGAGACAGTTTCTTCTGGGCTAGAGGGTAACTTGTGCTGTGGAACAGTGGTCCCCTGCACCTGCTTGGTGCCATGGTCCTTATGTACCCAGGGCTAGCAGCTACTGCCCTGCAGTGTGGGTTGTCCAGATCTTCTTCCTTAAGCATCAAGCTCTACCCCCTGTGCTATTGCTCTGGCCAGCAGCCTGTTTGCAGCTGGCTGGGACAGGGCCAGCTAGCCAGCTTTGGGGTGCACATGCTGGGCATGGGGAGGGGACAGCTAACTGGGCTGAGCTGCTGTAGGGCAAGCCTGACCTTGGAGGCCAAAGGCTGGGATGTGGCTGGCTGATTCCTTTGCTAGTCCATGCTGAGGCATGTAGTGCACATGGTGTATGGAATGCCAGTAGGGTTTTGTCTCCCTTTTGCATTTTGGTTGGGGTGTCATGCCCTCCATTAGACCATGAAAATAGGCTGTGCTGTCCCTGCTGCCTTTGGTACTACCATGGAAGGGGGTAAGGAGATGGGATTATGCTCCTTCCTGAAACTAGGATATCACTTTTGCTTGTGGCCCAAATCTATTGCAGCAAACATGCTTTTAACTTTCCTACCAGGAAGCTGCTAGGTTTCATCACTGCATTTGCATACTGTGTTTCCAAAGGTTGGGCTGGTGCAGGGATGCAGCCTAGGTCTGACCCTGGCATCCAGTGGCAGAGCACAGGCCAGAGAAGGGCACTAAGTGTGGAACTAAGAGCTCTCTTCTCTCCTCACCCTGTAGAGCAAGCACAGAGACAGCGCTCCCTATGCTGAGTATGGTGGCTGGTACAAGGCCTGTAAGGTTAGCAGGTAAGAGCTGGTTTGTGGGCAGCTGTGCACTCCGGGGGGCGACCCCAGGGCTCCCGCTCACCTTCCCTCTGTTACCACAGCCCAACTGTGAACACCACTCTGAGGAACCTGGGTGCGCTGTACCGGCGCCAGGGCAAGCTGGAGGCAGCCGAGACCTTGGAGGAGTGCGCGGTTCGCTCCCGGAGACAGGTAACCCCAGAGGGACCTTCCCTGGCCTGGGGGGCATTGCAGGGCTTGGGCTGGCACGTTATGGCACTGCCTTTGGTTGGGGTGTGGTGAGGGACTCTCCTGGGCCTCTCTGATGTTCTTGGTTTACGTTCTCATGACACCAGAGGGCCTTGGTGGTTGGGGATGCATTTGCACAGAGGTCCACATGTGTGTAGGTGTGTGGGGTGGTGCGTGTGTGCGTGGATGGAGCAGATGTCCGTGTGTGGGGAAGGCATGGCTCACTGAGTGCAGAAATACTGCAGCAGGGTTAAGGTGGGTTACTGGGCTTTGTCAGTGGGGAGAGCTACACTTACTGGGATGTTTTCTTCATACTAATTTTTTTGTCCAGAGGTAAAAAATACCTAGAATTTATTAGAGTACCTCTTGCCTTAAACTCCTCTCAATCCTCAAATAATAAAGCAGGAGCAGTAAGCACCTAGCACAAAAGACTGAAGGACAGCTGAATCCTTCACGCTTCAAAATGTGAAGGAAGGAAGCTGTCAGCTTTGAGGTAGCAAGCCCTTGTTCCAGAGGGTTGGTTATGGCCTTGTGAGGACTCATTGAGCTGGGAGTTCAAGGAAAGACTGCTAAGTGCAGGATGGCATTTGGCTCTGTCCTGGTTGTGCTGATGATGGGGCAGTGGCCAAGAGAGGGAACAGGAACCAAGCACAGTGATGGCACAGTGGGTCTCTAGAGGGAAGGAACAAAAAAAGAAAGACAAAACACAGCTCTTATCCTTTCCTACTTGCAGGGCATTGACCCAATCAACCAGACGAAGGTGGTGGAGATCCTGAAGGAGGGGGATGGCACAGAGAGACATCGGAGCCTGGGGGGCAGTGTCAAGTACGAGAATGCCACAGACGGTAGCGAGGAAGTGAGTATGGGCGTGGAATGGAGCGGGGTAAGTACAAGACACCATCAAGAATGGCCTCAGCCGGCTGCCAGAGGGAAGGGACAGCCTGGCTGAGGGCTGTCCCCGCGTGGCCTGTCGTGGCATCCTTGTCTGCCTCCATTCATTCCCTGCACATTTCCTTCCCCTTTCTTGGCATGAGCCAGCCAGCCCGCAAAGGTGCGTGTCTGGGTCTGGCTTCTGGTGTACAGAACAGATATTTCCAGCTGAGGGCTCCTGCTTCCAGGGAGCTGCCAGGCCCTGGCAGTGCACAGCATGAACCTGGTCTGCCCTTAATCTTAGGCTTGTAACCTTATTAACATCTCTCCCTGCTGCTCCCTTCTGGAGGCCCTGGCTGAGAGCATCAGCCCCATCTCGGGCTCACCCAGCCTGTGAGAGCCATTTGGCTGTCTGTCCTGCACTGTGCCACTGACAATGCTGAGCCTGGGCAGGGCTGTGTGTGTGTGTGATATGCCTGGTGTGTCTGTGACTGACTGACTGACTGACTGACTGACTGCAGGGCACAAGAATAGTCTGTAGCCAGCATCTTTGCTGTCTCCCTCTCCTGGTCTCGTGCCCTAAGCAGATTCTGGCCAAGCAGAGGGGATAAAAGGCAGGTTTTGCAGGATGGCAAGCTGGGCTGACCAGTGAAGGCAAGAGACTGGTTTTAGCTGAGGCACAGACAGGGCAACCTAAACCTCTCTAGGCTTGCTCTGAGGCTGAAGGTGACTTCGGTCACTAGTACTGAGTTTGGAGAAAGGTAGTGCTCCAGGTCTGGAACAGGTGCCTTTTGTCTCCTGCAAGCAGGAGGATGGAGAAGAGAGAACAAGTGAGCATGGTGCTAGTGGATGCTTGGCTCAAGGGCTGCTAGAGCTGTTAATACTTACATTCCTTCTGCAAACTCTTGAGAGCATAGAGTAGCTGGGGTTGTTGCAGCCTCGCACAGGGAAGGCACTGAGCACACAGAGTCTTTTGCTGCCCCCTCACATCTGCTCTCACTAACCCTTCCCCACCTGGCTCTGCTCTATCCCCACCTGCATGAGCTCCCTCCCTTCCTCTTTTTTTCTTCCCTGTTGCCATGACAGCCCTTCAACACCCAAAGCCTGAAGCCTGCTGGCTCTCTTGATTGTGGATTGTACACAGGAGGTGGCTGAAGGGGATCTGAAAAACAGGCCTTCAAGTGGACCCAGCAGCTTTACCAGATGCAAAGCTGTCCTTTGCCCCAGGTCTTGGCATCAGGACCAAAGAGGGCCTTAGTTCTGTCAAGGCACCAACTCTAGGCCCCTGCACTCACCATCAGTAAGGGGGCTAGACAAGCACAGAGGGAGGGCTGCAGGTTTGAATTAGAATCACCTGGTCCCTATGCTGGCTGGTGTCTTTCTGCAGCTCCTCCTGACTGTGCTTGGTGTTGGGTGATCTCTTTGCACTGGTGATGGTCCGGGAGACCTTCCTGACAGTCTCTGAGCTGATCATCCTAATGCAAGTAGGCAGTGCCACCCTCTGCCACAGCCAGTCCCAGGGAATAGTCCCTGCTCATATGACCCTTCCCTAGGGGTCTTAGCAGAGCTTCCCTGACCCAGACAGCTGTAAATAGAGGATTTGAGGCCTAGCCCAGCACCCTGGGGGACACAGCTGCTGCCACATGATTCTTTTTCCAGCCTGCTGCACACATAGCCAGTCTTCTCTTCTGAACCAGCAGCCCTGCACTGTACTCCCTGCGAAGGAAGGCTGAGGCAGCTCCTGCTGCTCCTGTCTGTCACGGCCTGTTGTTTTCAGTGTTGGTCCAGAGACTTCAAATGCACTGTCTTAAGCAGCATCTGCTGCAGGCAGGGCTGTGGGAGCCCCCAGGGTGCCCTTGCCCATAGGCAGCTCTGGAAGCACCCCAGGGCCTGGATCAGCTGCTTGCTGCCCAGATAATTGCGATGTGAGAGCAGGGGGATGGCACCAGCTCCGTGGTGCAGAGGCCTTGCAGGTACCCAGGGCCCAGGAGCAGGAGCCCTCGGAGCAGGAGACCCAGGCCGTTCCTCCCTGAGCTAAGCTGTTCCTGCCGACCTAGTAAGCCCACTAGCAAAGAAGTGAGGCCGCAGTTTCAGCCTCACAAGGCTCTCTCTCCCTGCCCAGATGTGGCCTGTGGTCTCTGCATGCAGCCTGGGCCTTGTCCCACCTGCTCCCTAGGTGACCTACAACCTCACAGCCTTGTGAATTGTGTCTTTCTCCTCTCTGTGCACTAGGCTTAAATGCCTCCCGAGACTCCCTCTTTCCCCTCCACCGCAGTCACCTGGATGTTTGTGTTGTATCTTCCGACTTTTCCTCCACACCATCCCTCCTTCCTCGGCGAGAGCTCCACGCCGGTCCCCCAAGGCTCCTGGCGCGCGAGGGCACCGCGATGCCTGCAGAGGAGTGCCTGGCCACGTGGCCCAGCTCCAGTCCCGTGGCCAGCAAGAGCAGGAAGAATCTGCGAGGAGCTGCCAGCTCCCCCAGGCCAGGGTGACAGGCCACCGTCCCCTTGTGTGCCCCCACCCCTGGCCTGCCCTAGCACATCCCTGGGGCCCAGGCCTGCGGGGCATGGTCTTCACTCCAGGCTTGCTGACTCCATTGTCACTAGACATCCTCGGCCCTGCTAGCTTGTTCCTTCCATTCTGCAGAGGCTTGGAGATGGAGGGCTGTTATGGGACAGCAAGGCCTGGCCTAGGCAGGGCTGTCATGTGCCCAGTTGCTTTCTTCCCTGTAGGCTTAGCTGATATTAGTGCCTTGTAGCAAACCTGTGCTGGTTCCCAGTGAGATGGGCTCTCCCTGCAGCACAGGGCAATCCCAATCTTGCTACCCTCATTCCTGCTGAGCTCTGTAACCCAGGAACAGTATGTGGGTATCTCTGTAGGGCAGCCTATAGAGCTACTGTACATCCAAGATGAGGTGAGGGGGCAACAGCCAAGGACTATGTACGGGAAGTGGCCAACACAAGCATGTTTGGCTGCAATTTCCTGACTGGAGGTGTAGCCAGGTTCCTCATCTGGCATTAAGGGCTGAATCAGCCCCCCATTGCTACAGGGTTCTTAGGTGTGGCTGGTGAGAGAAGTGAGGGTGAAGTTGTTTGCTGTTCCTTGAAAGCAGAGGAGGGGTAGGAGGAAAGGAGAGTTTTTTTGCAAGGGCTAGACCCCAGACCATTAGAAGTGGTTGAGATGGGGAATGGCCTGGATTGAAGCAGAGTGGTTGGCAGAAAAAGAATGTGGAAAGACAGATGTGAGGAAGCAAAGGGTTAGGGCTGGAGGTGCTCTGAGCAGGTGGGAGCAGATGGGATGGCTGGAGGGAGGCTGCTGCAGGGGTAAGGACTGGATTGCTCGCAGGTCTGTGGGGTTGACTGCAGTCTGGCTGTCCCTAGCCAAGTGGGTGGGAAATGTGTAACCCTCTTACCAATAGGGCCACCGTGCTGACCCTGAGGGGGTGTGGGGGTGGCTCAGTGCCTCTGATGGCCTCAGGCCTTCACAGGGTCTGGTGCTGTTAGTCATTACTGGGATATGGAAAGTGTCCCAGGGCCAGTCCTCCACTGTCTTGGGTCTCACATCCTTGAGTGTACACTCTCATCCCACCTCCTATAGGAAGGAAGCCTCCCTGGCCCTCCTATCTGGGAAGAAAGCAGGGGAGGCTGTAGGTAGCAGGACAGAGCCCAGGGGCCAGCACAGGACTCCTTATTTATTTAGCTAGATCCTTTCTTTATGCTAGTTATCTGGCAGGTTGTGATACTAAATGTGCTTGTGTCTGTCTGGGCCTGGCTTTCCTGTGGTGGTGCAGAGGCCTTGGGGTACATGCATGCTGCTCCCCTGGGAGTTTGTGCTTACTGAAAGGAAGCTTGTCCTCAGGACATGGGGTGTGGAGCCCAGGGCTGAGTGCTGCAGAGCTGTACCTTCCCTGCCTCTCGGTCCCAGTGCTGCTCCATGCTTCTGGCGAGTGGTGAGTTCCCAGTGCAGGGTGTGTTTGGACCTCAGAGCCACCTGCCCCTGTGCTTTGCCATGTCCTGGACCTGGTGCTGTAACAACCATACCTCTAATTAAAGGTAGACTGACCCAAATCGCTGCCCTGTGCTTCTTTCCATGCTCTGTAGGCCAGCGTCGGTCAGCCCTGGGGTGGTGGGTGCAAATGCTGCTGGAGCAGGTCTGGGGGTGCTTGGTGTCTGTCTGTGTGTGTACAGGGGCATGTGCTGCCCCCAGGGCTCCCCTCCCAGGCTGAGCATTGGAGATGAAGGACTCAGCTCCACTGTGCTTTTCCCTGTCCTCCAAATTGGAGTGGCTGCTAACCTCAGCTCTGTAACCATGTGTGGCAGGGCTGCCCTGGGGCATCTGAGCTTGGACCTTCCCCAACAGGCATTTCTATTTAGCCAAAGAAATACCCCATTGTGTCCCTCAGTGCTGAGCTCTACATGCTGCCAAATCCTGCCCAAGTCCTCTGCCTCCGTGCATTAGGCAGGGTGGGAGCATGCAGTGGAGAGGATCTCGATGGTGGAGCTGCTTTTTTTTTTTTTTTGAATGCTCTCATCCTGGTGGGTGCAATGGGGTGGGGGCTCTGCGGCAAACCAAACCCATAAATGTTCTGGGTTAAAAATAACCCATCAGAAAAGGGAGTGGGGGGAGAAGAGAGGCTATTTTTAACCCAGCATGCAGCAGCATTTGGTTCTGGTGTTGGTCTGCAGTCAGTCTGCATCGCTGCAGCTGGGGAAATGTGGCTCCATCCTCCAGCTCTGATACAAGAGCATCCTTCCTGGCCTGATCCTGCTGCCCTTGTACCATGGTCCTGCTCCCCTGTCCCAGCTGTGTTCCCTCTTCCACCCCTGGCTTGCGTGCCCTGGGAAAAGCAACAGTGCCTGGCATAGCAGTACCCTGCAGGGAGAGTGGTGACCCGGTGCAAGTCTGGTGGGGAGGCAAAAGACACCTCCCCATCTTTGTTAATGCTACACACTGATATTCAACTCATCCAAAACCTGCCTGGGGTGCCTTGTGCAGGAATTGAATTTTTTACTTTGCTGCTTGGGGTGCTCTCTGCATCTCTGGTGAGTGGGTCCCTTTCCAGCAGCAGCACATGGCTCTCAACTTGGAAAACCCTCAGCCCAATGAGAATGTGAAGAGGTTCAATGCACTTGTTTTTATCCAAGAAGGGATGAGAGGAATACCAGGAGAAAGGTTTGCTGGTAGGAAAAGTCCTGGTCAGCTGTTAGAGAACAGTCTAGGGCTGGCTCAGCTTTGGGTAATCAGAGCAGAGGAGCACTGGAAAAGCCTTTCCCAAGGGCCACAGTCTGTAATGGTCAGCACAAGGGGGTGACTGACTACCTGCAGAGCTGCTTGGACAGTGCTGAGGTAATTGCTGCTGCTAGCCTGAGCCACAAGGCATTTGGGTCATTTATAGTGCTTCAAAGGGGCTCCCTCACATCTTCCTAAGGAGTAAAAGGGCTTTTGCCATCACTTTACCTCCTTTTCTTCTGCCCCAATGTTCCAGGGGCTGTTCACACCAGGAGCAGGGAAGACTGCTGTTATCCGGCCATCAGAGCAAATGAAATTCCCATCAGCAGTGGTGTCACAACCTTATGTAACAAGCAGGCCAGGCCACAGGGGAAGAGCTTGGTGGCATGATGACACGGTGGCATGGTGTGGTGTCATGCTGGCAACCTGTGCCTTGCATGCATGTGGAGCAAAGTGCGGGAGGTGGACTGGAGCCTGTCAAGGCCTGAGAGTGTCTCACTGAGCACTGGGGACTTTTGGAGGCCTGTGGGAGGAAACAGGCTCGGGGACAAGATTTCGGGCTGGTTTTGGTCTTCAGAAAAAGCAGGTAGACATAAAAAGCCTTCTGCAAAATGTCACCATCTGGGGCAGCTAGTGGGGCTGCATGCAGCTAAAGTTGGGGAGCCTAGGAGTAGTGGTGCCTGCTTGGCAGCACAGTGCTGGTGCAGCCAAATGAATCCATCCCCAGTGGAGCTGCCTGAATTGCTCCAAAGGCTCAAAGCTAATTGTCTTGGAGGTGTTAGAGATGGGACAAAGCTGTGCGTGCAGTGTGAAATGGTCTTGTGTGATGTGAGTGAGCCTGCAGGAGCACGGTGTGCGTCTATCTGTATGAGTGCTGGACAGAGAGGAGGAACGGTGATGGTGTGGTGTAGAAGGGCAAGGGGAGGGAGAGGGTGAGGATGGTCTCCAGCCAGCAGTAAATGAGGAGAGAGTCCTTGAAATGAAAGCCCCAGCAGCCTGTCCTGGCCTGACAAAAGTATCCCTAATCTTGGGACTCCCAACAGGGCTTGTTCCCTCTCTGGCTGCTGGGACCTCCTTGGTAGTTGCTGCCTGAGCTGTTGCAGGTGACAGAGCTCTGTCATCTTTGAGCAGGACTGGGCGGATGTCACTGCCTGGGCTACCCCAGGCCCCCAGCAGCTTGTCTGGGTGTTGAGCTTGCACTGGGCAGGAGGGAGTCTCAGGCTGGATGAGCCAGACAATAGCGGCTGACTCCACGGTTACCATGTCCTGTGGAGAACCGGGTGAGGGGAAGCCATGTAGCGAGCAGTAAGCCTGCTTTGGGCCAGGGCTAACCCTCAGTGCAAGTGGGCAAGAGGATGTTTGGAGCCAGTTCGAGCCACTCATCAGCATCATGCCAGAGCCTGATCAGTGCCACTCAGCCATCACCCTGGCTTGTGTCTCTGTGTCCAGGATGGCAGTGGCACTCTCCAGCGCAGCAGCTCCCTGGGAAAAATCCGGGATGTGATACGGAGGAGCAGTGAGATGTTGGTCAAGAAACTGCAGGGCAATGGTCCCCTGGAGCCCAGGAACACCAGGTACGTGCGAGGGTCAGGCTGCGTACAGGGCAGCTGCGGGCCCTGCCACCTTGTGTGTCTGGGTCTGACCACTCACAGCACGATCACATCTGCTCTCCTCTGCTTTCCTATAGCATGAAACGAGCTGCGTCCTTAAATTACCTGCACAAGTCTAGTGATGCTTCCTTTGAGGTAAGCGCAGTGTGAGTGGTGGGGCTGGTGCAGGACTGTGCGTGAGGCTGGGGGTGGTGTGGCCAGTGGCATATCAGTGAGCCCCAGTTGCAGTGCTGAGAACCCCTGGGCTTGTGGCCCCTCGTCTGAGGTCAGAGCTCCAAATCTGAAGGTGTTGCTTCCAAGTACCCACCTTCCTCCCCGCAAAGCTCAGACACAGATTGGGAGCAAAGGTGGCTACTGTGTGTGACAGCAGCACCAGGGCCGTCCTGGCTTGCAAGGCGAAGGGTGCGGGAGTTGGGGTGGCAGCTTTGGGCATGGGGGTGGATTGCAGGTACCTCATGGGCACTGTATTTTTTCCAGGGCACCCAAGGCTTCCGTGCGGAGAGCAGAGGCCTGAGCGCCAGCAGCATGGACCTGTCCTCCCACAGCTCCCTGCTCTCCTCCAACTGAGCTGGCTGCTCCGCTGCTGGGCACCCTGGCTTCGCGCTGCACGGGGCAGCGCCCGGCACCTCCCCTCACCACCTACTCTGTTCTCCCCATCACCGGTTCTCGTGCCACCGTCTGCCTGCCCAGCCCGGTCTCCCCCGGGGGTCCCTAGCTAGTTCGGGCACCGCAGCCCGCCCGCATGCTCCTCTGCTGCTCACCGGGGCGCGCAGCTCTGGTGGCCGCATGCTCGGTACCGGTCACACACGCTCACCAGGTAGAATCGCCAGCCCGGGGAGGGGGGGCTATCCCCTAGGCCGGGGCAGCGGCGGGAGTGCCCCATGCCCCCGGCACGCCGGTTCCCCGCCGGATGATCGCTGTACTTTATTTTATTAAATAAAACCGACCCTAGAAGCGACCGCGGCTCGGCCTGAGGGGGACGGGGCG
>VZRH01004898.1:34960-74865 GCA_013397555.1 Urocynchramus pylzowi
GAAGGGGGAGCGTCGTGCCGAAATCCACAGGGAGGCAAACACGCCAGACGTTTGCCGGCCGGGAGACGGCGAACAGGCGCCCCCGGAGCAGCGCGCTCCAGGAAGTCTTCCGGAGACCCCTTGAGCGGGGCTTGGCTCCGACCCGCGCCCCTCCGGTCCCGTGGGCAGGGATGACACCGGGAAGGCTGCGCGGAGCGGCGCGTGGTTTTTCCTGTGGATTCTGGTCAGATCAGAACCCGGAGGAAAAACAGTGGGCACGCTGTGAGTTTCCACCCGTGGAGATTGACCTCCCGGCCGATGAGGGGTTTTTGTCCCTTGCTGAGCGCACCTGGATGAGCCCTCTGCCCCGCCCCCCGTGCCACCCTTCCTGCCCGTTCCGAGCTCCGCGGCCCCTTGGTTTTCTTGGCTGCTGCTTTTCACAGTGCTCAGCTGCAAGGCCTAAACTCTCCTTGTCTCGCTCTGCTCCGTGATGTTTCTCCCCACTGACCTCCTAGCACCATTTTCCTTGTCTCAGGAGCCCAAAGTCTTGGATGTGCATGGGAGCCACAGGGGCTATGAGCTGTCTTCCAGCTCCGCTTTGAAGTGTCCTACGGCTGCCCCATGCCACAACACCTCGTTTCTTCACTTAGGAACCCTGGCAGTAGCTGTTTGCAGTCCCTTCTGTCTCACCGTGCAGAGTTGTAGAGTTTGCGTTGTAGTTTCTGCTATAAAATCAAAAGCAATATTAGTTTAGCACCTGGGTGGAATACTGCCTCTGAGGGAAAGATATCTACAGCGCTGCTGCCCGTCCATATCTGGAGCCGTAGCTGAGCCCTGCTGCCAGGCAGCAAGTATTGTCCAATTTACAGCTGATAAGCATGAAAAGCAGCACTTACTTAGCTGATTAGCACCGTGATTGCCATCCGCCTTGGCAGCCTTCTGGGAAGGCTGTTTCTGGCGGGGGGAGTGCATGCTTAACTTGGGCTTTGATTTGAAGTCGTAGGGCCCTTTGGATCTGCCCCAGCATTCACAGCATTCAGGAGGCCACCACTGGCAGCTGGGATGTGCAAACCTGCCTGTGAGGTCTGTGTGCTGCCTTTCCTGCCACTCTGCAGTTGCTGGAGTTTCTGTACTGCTCCAATCGCGTACACTCCCCCTTGTTTCTCCTGCTGGGCAGGATCACATCCTACATCACTGGGGGCACCATGCAGCTGCCCAGCTTGCAGACACTAAAACATCTGAGGCACCATCAGTGTAGCCAAAACATGCAGTTTGATGTCTAGCTTTTACAGGCTAGAGGTAAGTTTTGTAAGTGGCAGGGCATTCTCTCTCTGTCTGTAGATGATGTTTGGAAAGAGCACTGGAGGAAAGACCTGGGAGGTATGGAGTATCCATGGCTCACACAGGTCCTTTGCTGTGTGTGTGTGTTCCAGAAGTGCTCAGTGCCTGGACTGCTGCTCCCTTTTCCTCCACTTCCATTGTTCAGCCAAGCTGTGATCTTTCTGGCAGTGGCACTGCAGCATGCCAGATGTGTGCTGACTTCTGCTGGAACATGTGGTTGAAATGCTAGCAGAGGAAATATTTGCTGAGTCAACTTTCCTTTAAAGCAAAAAAAAAAAAAAAACCCAAAACCAAAAGGTCTATTTTGTTCTGGAAATGCCTCCATGTCCTGTGTTGAGCTGTGTGTTTCTGTATGGCAGTGCTTTTCTTATGCTTCCTAACAAGCCTGGTCTTAAAGAAGAAAATTTATGAAAACAGAAATGATCTGATCCCCCTTGGGACTTGGCTGTGTGCAGACAGTGCTCTGGGCAGGCTGGAGCCTCGAAGTGTCAGGAGCTTCAAAGGCATGGCAACTCCATAGTCATGGCCATAGGCACTTCTTTGTCTGCACAGTGGGCTCCAGAACCTCTGGGAACTGGCACTGGGCAGGGGGCTGTCCTATTTAAAGATCCCTTAAAGATGTGTTCTGAGCTCTTAATTATCTGGAATGAGACCATCTTCTAAAGGCAGATGGGCAGATGTTTTAACTGCAACAAGCACCTGTGTTTAGTTGCATGCTGGGTGATGAATGTTCTTGCTGATTTGGAACGTGTTTCCTCCCAGTCTGCTGAATGCCTCTTGTTCAAGGGAGGTGATTGGATGGCAGCTCACATCTGGTAATTGTTCAGATGGGAGGTCTCACTTTGTTTGGCCAAAGGCTGGTTCATGCTGCATCCAAGCAGATAGTCATGTGTGTCCTGGGAAGGCAGGCTGGACTTCCTCTAAAGGCGGTGGAGCCCGAAAGGAATGAAGGGAATAAGGTAGGAAAGGGTAGGAAGAGAAGAGCCTCACCTTGAGGCAGTGGACAAGAACGTAAGGGCCAGTTTGGCTGTAAGTGATAAGGCACTTCAAAAAGATCTGAAGGCTGTGAGTCTGGTTACAGGTATTTACTAGAAGATCTTTACACTAATATTTTTCTTGCGTTCCTTTCAATTCATCTGCTATTTAAGTTGCAAAGATCAAAGCTGTATTCCAGCAAGCACACGTGGACTAAAGTAAATAGCAGGACCTAGTATACCTCTTCCCAGTGAATAAACACTCTTTCCTCTCTGAACATTTTCAAGCATACCTCTCAGGCCTGGAATGCAAAATATTTCACATTAGCAGTGGGTGTTTCCACTGCTTTCGATATTTGGGAACTTGGAACAAATGCTTATTTAGAAGTGGACAGACCTGGGTACAAACGTGCTCTTTGTGAAGGCAGTTGCCGCTGTGGTGTTTGGAGGGAAATTCCCCTGAGATTGGAGGACATGCAATTGTTTGTCCAGACCCCAAGGAACAGTTCTCATTCTCCTAACATGAAGTGTCAGTCTCAGGGGCTGGGACAGGCAGCTCTTTGGAGGCCTGGCAGATGCACAGGAACATTCTTCTTGATGAGGTTTAAGTTGCACAGGGTGTTAACTTTGGGTTTGGTGGGGTTTGCAAAGGCTGTGAACCAGCACAGTGGATTTTGCTGTGTAAGGGAAAGAGGCAGCTCCACCTTTGGCATGGCAGTACCTGCTGGTGAAGGCTGATAATGTCTGAGGTGGGAGAAGGGCAACTGCAGTGTCTTCCACCTTTATAAGAAATCAATTGTGTCTGTGAGAAAAGGAGGAAGAGAGATGGAGGAATGATAATTTGACAGTTGGTAACATGTTGTTTCCTGGGTGCAGTGTGTTTCAGCATGGCAGAGGTGCCAAGGTGGGTGGCCTGATTCCATGTCTTGCTCCTTGCCTGGAAGATACTGGGAGGTGGCATCCCAGAGCTACTTAAAAATACTTCTAGTCTGTTGGAAGAGCAGATGTTGTATTGCACAACAGAGGGGTTAAAGGGCTGTGCTGTGCCCGTAGCATACCTTGTGTGCTGCCTTGCCTGAAAAAAGCAATCACACTGCAGGACACAGAAGGATTTGTTCTCTGGGGGAGACCTGATAAGGAAGGGGTGGGATGCTGCAGGTTTTCAGGCTTTTCATGTGGCTGCTGCTAGAGCAGTGGCCATTCCCTGGGCTTTGTCATGATTTGGAGGCTTTGCACATGGTTTACGTCTTGTTCCTGATGTCCCTGTGAGCTTTCAGTGGTCCCAAAATGTTGGGCTCTGGTTTTTAGGGAGTTTGTTCAGAGGGAGTTGCTAGTAAGGTGAGGGGCCCTGTGGTCTTGTAGAAACTTCTTTGCTTGCTTCCTAATGCCAACACTGCTGAACCACAGCATATGGAAGCAAGCACACAGATTTTTGATTCTGGGAAGGATTTTTGATTCTGGAGGATGTGGCCTGTTCAGAGTCCTGCACTTCCACCTCCTTCATCCTACCAGACCCTGTCAGGATCTGCTGTGCTGTGTTGGTGAGCTGTCAGCTCTCTCCTTTTTCTTGCCTATCACAGTGGCTGCTTTCCTGCACTGCTGTTGGGTGTTATGGGAAGGAGCGGTGTCAGGTCATCTCTGAAATCACACAGGACCAGCAAATCCACCTTTGCATTGCAGTGGGAACTGTTGACTTTACTATTTGGTTTAGAGTGGACAGCTGGTGTCCCTAAAAAAGGACCAGACTGAAGGAAGAATCATCTTTGTGGAGAAAACCATCTCCTGTTTCAGTCTTCCTGTGCCTTCTGAATATATCACTGTGCAGAGAGTAGGAAGGAAAAGAGGCTTACAAGGCATATATGGATGTAGGTTGGTTTGGGAACTAGACCAGAATATTGCTTTGCAGGAGGCACACAGGTGTCTGTAGTCTCAGGGAGGGAAGAACTGGAAGAACAGTTGTTCAGGGTCTCTTCTAGAAATGGGTGAAGAAGAGTGAAGGCTGATTGTAATGAAGCCCCCGTGGGCTCTTGGTTTGGAGGCATATTCAGTGTTTTAAGCAGCTGCAGCTCTCCAGGTTCAGGTTCTGGATCCAGGTGCTGCTTAAATATAGGCTGAATAGGTTTGTCCAGCATTTCCTATTGTCTCTGCCTTCTTTGGCATGGGACAACATACTGAGGATGAACCCCTGCCACCCAGTCAAGGCAAGGACTCCATTTCTGGTCATTCCTTTGTTCCAGGGAAATAGTTGGCAGTAAGCACTGTTCTGTGTTTACCTGTGTCTCCTTTTAATCTGTGCAGCTCTTGCTGAGTAGCTGTGGAAGATCTTTAAGCCAAAACACAAGTGGTCTTTGTTTCAAAGCATCAATTTGTGTTGGCAGCCAGGTCTGCAGTGCATGTGCTTTTCATTGACTGCTGCTTCAGCTCAGTTTCTCACTCTTGCCAGCTCTTTTTTTAAACTTAATACAGAAATGTTTTTCCTGAACTTAAAAGGCTGACCTGTACAGTACTTCTAGTCTTAACTTAAGCCTTGTCTTTTTCAGGTGAGCAGTCTCTGTCTGGTCACAGAATTGACTGCTTACCTCTGCTTTGAGAGATGACTAATACACGCTGTCTGATCAGCAGAGAGAGAGAGGCAAGGGGGGACTTCAGAGTGGTTTGCAAGTTTCTGAAAGCCTAATCTGTGTGCCTGGTACAAGCAGTTTTGGAGTGCCTGCTCAGCTCTGACTGAGCTTTCCCAAGCTTGCTTGTCTTAGTAGTTTGGGAAAGTTGATGGGTGGGCTCTATTTTGATACTCTTTGCAGACTGTTACTGCCTGAGGCTGCTCCTTTTATTTGATCAGCTTTCAAAAATCCATCCTCTATTCTCTGATTTTGACCTTCTGAAATTGTTCTGCAAGGGCCTCTTTTGAGAATGCATTCTAAATACTTTAAAATTTTAAGTACCATCCAAGCAAGGCCCATGTTGTAATTCAGACATTTCTGCTGGTAGTGAACAGATGAATGCTGAGGTGTTCAGGTGCCTCTGAGAGCAGAATGAAAACCATCTGAGTCCAACTGCAGAATTCAGGATGAACAGTGAGGAGCACTCGTGAACTCCTGTCTCCCTGCACAGGGGGTGTGCACAGGTTGTGTGTCAGGAGAGGAGGCATGGCTGGTTTTAAGTGATGATTCCTCCTGTGAGATGGTGCTTGCCAGTGGGATACCAATGGCGTGTCTCCTCCGTGTCAAATTAGGCTCTGACTTGAATGGAGCAGGCAGGGATTTTGGCACCTGTGAACTGGAGTGTGCACGGGGCCCCTGAGCGTGCATGAATTGAATCCACCACTGTCAGGTGGTCTGCACCTCTGGGAGGTTGGGATGGCTTGGACTGATGGTTGTATTGTGCAGGATGATGAATTAAGAAAACTGATACGAGCAGATTCCTGTCTGGAAGGTGGTGTGACACATTGGATTTCAGGGCATGAACCTTCCCTCTCTGGAAAACAAGGTGTTGCAAGCTGGGAGAAAGTAATGATGTGGGGTTGCTGTCTGTGCTGGGACCCAGTGTAGAAGGGGGCTGGGGCTTAAGTGAGTGAGGATTACAAGGCTCTTTGTATTTCAGCCCCTGGTTGACCTGTGTTCAGTTCCTAGGTGACTTCTGTCCTGTATGACAGCAGTGTCCGTGAGCGCTGTGCTCAAACCTTGCTGCTAATGCCCAAGCTAATGTTTGTAGCTCTAAGATATAAGGCTTTGTAACTTTTCCTCTCCTGTGATGCTGTTTGAAATGAAGTTTGTCCCAGCAGCAGGATTTTACCTTTTGATGCAACTCAGGCCACTGTGAAGAGCAGCCAAGACTGCACCTCCTTCTGTCGATTTGGGCAGACCTGCAGGTTGGCTCTGTCCTCTCACTCCAGAAGAAAGCCAGATGGGTCTGTCCCCAGAGCCATGGCATGTGGAGGCCAAGTCCCATTCTGGCTGCAGAGGGGAGGCTTGTGTGCCTCTGGGCAGCTCTGGGGGGGTGCTGTCCTTTCTGTGAGCCATGCTGGCACAAAATAGGCACGGTATTGCTTAAGGCCTGCTATAAATGCTCTCCTCCTTGCAGTTGCTCATTGGCTTCTTCAGGAGCACAAAGGAAGCCTTTGATTCAAAGGCTGTCCAAATGGTTAAGGGCAGGACAAGCTGCTGCTTGCAAGTGCTTTTATTGCTCCACTGCAGCATGCCTTGGTGTGTGTCCTGACTCTGCTGGGGCAGCCCGGCACTCCTGTGGCATGGAGCTGCTCCATGCTGCTGGCTCTGTTGAGGTCGCTGGCAGTGCCTGGATCTCTGGGAAGCATTCATTGGAGAAAAGATCATGGATTTTGTCTTTCCTAGCAAAGACAAGACTGGAGAGAATAAAGCCAGACAGTCTTGTAGGGTGCCACAAAGGGCAGTGCATCCAGTTCTCCTTAACCATTCATGGGAGCTTAGATGGGTTTGCGCTGCTCAGGTCAAGTTATGCAGTTGCCTTTGCAGAGGGACTGACACCAAAAGTCTCTTTCAGCAGTTGCAAGAATTGTACAAATTGCCTTGGACAAAAAAACCCCAAAGCTTCTCATGAGTTATTTGATGTTCTTTGTTCCTGTCCATCCATATGGCCTGCTGTAAACACCATGAGCCTGGCACACATCTGAGCACCTGGCAGGTGCTATGGCACTGGCCAGTTCCTGGGCTGAGACTCCTTCTGTAGCAGTGAGATCTTGTTCTGTGATCATTCTTTCCTCCAACTAGGTTCAAGCAGTTCTTTGTCCACCATATTCCAAGCAAAAGCTGAGCAACAAAGGCAACACAGCTGATTTTTTTTTTTTTTCCTCTTCTGAGTTAACTCCTGCTTGCTCTCCCTTCATGTTGTGTGTGTGCTTGCAGCCTTCTGATGTGTAAGTGGAGGAGCTACTTGCTGGGCCCTCGCCAGCACTGACCCTCCTGCCCCTGTCCTGTCTCTGTCTTGCTGCCTTTTTCTGGCTCAGGTGCAGCTGTTCCTTTTCCAGTTGTGCCTCCTATCTCCACCCCTTCCTGATTCCTCTTCTGTATCCAGACCTGCCATGGCATGCCACACGCCCCCTTCTCAGACTTTGCTGTTGCTTGGTTTCTCTCCAGTGCCTGCCTCTGGGCACTGCTGTTTTCCCAGGTGTGGCTGTGGCTTCATCCTGCCATCTTGAGATTGCCTTTGTCTCCTTGAGCCTGGCCTCCAGTTCACAGCAGGTGATGAGAAATCAGAGCAGAGCTGGGGCAGGGCTGCTGAGATGTTCAGGTGGTCCTTGGAAATCATGAGACTTTCTGGATAAGGATTCTTCTGCTCAGCTAAAGAAAAGTCTCAAAGCCATGTGGCCTGAAGCAGAAAGCATTAATCTGAGTGGTTAACATTTTGGCAAGGAAATAACAAAAGACTCTCATCCTGGGCATCCTTCACCATCATGTTTTGTTTCTGTGGCCTTGCTGGGATTTTGGCCTGCCTCTCACTGGCTGGAGATGCATTCCTGCAAACAATGTGTTTGATGGAGCAATCCATTAAACCTGGGTTGCTGAGTGGCCACACTGAGCAGCCAGGCACCTGCAGGTACCTCAGCACAGCTTTGTGCTCCCCAGGACCTGGTTGTTGAGTGTCTGTTGTCACTGTTTGTGTGCTTCCTTGGAATTTGGTTGCATAGGGTGTCCAGGTACTCTTTGTACTGGTGGCTTTGTGACTGTCCAGTAAGAACTATTTGTTCTCCAGATGTATGGAAAACCAGCTTTTCTGCTGCAATGGAGAAAAGCACTTACTTTTCAAGGAGATCTGGTTAGTATGAATTTCTGTCTCAGTGAGTCTGTTCTAGCCCAGCTTTTCTTTAATTTGACATGGGGGCTTTGCATTAGATTTATCTGTAGCAAACATTCCGCCTAGTTATCGATTTGTAAAATATTCCAGAAAGTGCCCTGCTGCGTAGTCTTCCCACTCAGGGACTTTTTTTCCATTTTTAGCTGAGATAATGTAGCAATGTCTCATAGAGAAGCTACCTCTTAATTAATATTGCATAAGCAGAAGAAATATTAGCTTCTCCATCTGCTTTCCTATTTTTGTGGCTTTTAATATAGATTCATAAATGGCTTTAATGAAAATAAACAGGGAGCTGTTCTCTTCTGTGCCCTCTTTGCTTTCAGAGATGATGATACTGCAGGTCCAGCCTCCCTGGTGATTTTTTTTCCCAGGAGGTAAGTCCTGGACAACAGCGCTTCCCTGCACAATTGTAAATGATGGTTGTGAGATGGGGCTGATCTTCAGCTTTCTAGCAATGAAAAGAGGAGGATCTAGGAGAAATCTGCAGACCTGTAGGACATAGCTGGAGGCAGCTACGGGGAGTTGTGGATGGTGCTTTGTAGCCTGAAAGAAGCCAGTGCCACACAGATGGAAAATGGACGTGCAGTGCACAGCAGGCAGTGTTTATGAATGAGTGTTCTTGAAACACTCATGAGGGTTGGCACAGAAATCCCATGAATGCAGCAGGAAGCCCTGGGCAGCCAGTGCATCCTCCTGAAGCTTCAGAGGCAGCCAGAGGTCAAAACCCAACCTTGCAGAGCCCATATAAATAAAAGAGACACCAATGCAGATAATGGAGTGAGGCCTGTTTCAGATGTCTCCTCAGTGCCTTTTCACAGCAATTTTTATTTTGCAGCACTGTGGTGGCTGCTAGGAAAAGTGATTCTCTCTCCTGGGAGCTTCTTTCCTTCCTGTAGGAGGGGAACAAGCAGATTTTAATCTTTGGTAAACCAAATGGTGAAGCAGGATGCTCCAGAGATTCACCTCGAGCGAGACCCACAACACAGCTGTGCTCTGGGGAGCCCAGCAGTAGGATTGCCCTGATCTAGTGTTATATGGTGGCATTTCCCAGTGTCCATGACTTCTCCTTGTTCCTGGCAAGGCAGAGTGGCTGGGTACATGCTTGTGGGTGGGCTATACAGAGGCAGCAGCAGGAAGGAGTACGCATCTGAATCCCTGCAGCAGTTGCCAGAGCATGGGTGTCGTTTTCAAGACCATGGCACTGGATGAACCATTTCTCCCAAGAGCTGTAAGCTGTCTGGAGAGCTTGGCCAGCTGGATCTTCATGGCAAATCCATCTGAGTCTCTACAGGCATATAACTAAGGGAAACTTAGCTGTAAATATACTGACATGACCTGGAGAGAGATTTAAAATATTTATCCTAGAGCAGAGCTTGGGATATAAATAAGCTCCCTGTCTGTTTCCCTGCACGCAAGGCTCAGAAGTGCAGCTGTCCCTTTGTCCCCAGCTCACAGAGTCTTGTTTGGGACCAGCAAGTTGCTTATGGGTGGGCTTGAAATCCATACAGATGGTGTAAACACAGAGTTGTCAGCAAAATGGAGAGGGTATTTGCCGTAGTGTAGATGGGAATTTTCGACTGCAACTTCTGTCCCCTCGTTGCTCCTACAGCTGCTGGCTCTGCTCTGTAGCTCTCAGGCTGTTTGTGGAGTTTGCTGGTGAGCCATGTCTTGGGGTGTGCTGGGTAAGGTTGTAACGCTCTCACTTGGCCCCCTGAGCAAGCAAGATTTGCAAGATGTCCAGACAAGCATACCCAAAGGGAAGCACAGGTTTGGGTGGTACTTGGGATGTTTTCTTCCTTCCAGTGGGTTTGGTGGCAGCAGGCAGAGAAACAGCTCACTCAGGCACTTTCAGTGGCAAATAAGCTTCATTCTCCAGCAAACATTCCTGGGAGGGCAAGGAGGGCTTGCTGGCAGGAGTGCTCCATGCCCAGTGCAGCCTTAGTGACCTCGCTGCGTGGGGAGGAGCTGGCTCTGGGCAGCAGCTCTGTCTCCGATGGTGCGTGTCTGAAGCAGCTGGCTTTGCTTGCAGGCCTCGTGTGCATGCTGCTCCTCTTTGCTTTGCTTCCCTTGCCCTGGCCTCTTCCCGCCCCCACCCCCTTTTGTCTTTACAGCCTGAGCTTCCATTCTCTGGAGCGGCTGGCTGGGGCTCCTGTTTGCTGAAGGGAAGTGCCAGACAATTTTATGGAGCTTCTTCTGGTTTTTCCCATCATCTGGAAGGGTGTTTCAGCTGGAGCAGGAATAACACGGAGCCTGGCCAAAAGCTCCATCCGCACTCACACGGTGCTGTTATGGGGAATCCCTCCTGGCTGGGCTGGGGATGGCAGGAACAGCGGCAGCCTTTGGCCCTCAGCATGAGTGCAAGGATGTGAAGATGGATTGGCAAGAGCTGGTGTGAGACCTGGAGATGCTGGCCCCAGCTGCCGTGGGATGGGCTCTGAGGCACACAGGCCCCGTGGGCGCAGCAATGCGGCCTCACTGCCACTGGGCCTTGCCTCAGCCCCGGGGCAAGGAGTGATGAGCCAGCCCTGTCACAGCTCTTCCTGGCTGGCAGGACCTGCCTGCCTGTTCAACACCCCCTGGGCTCTCCTCTGCCAGCTGGAGTTTTGCTTAGTAAAGATATTTTCATTCTCACATGGCCCATGCTTAAATTGTGAGGGAAGCATCATCCTTCAAGGCCACTGCACAGGAAGCATGTGGCTCATCCTGGTTCCGCTTGGCATCTTTCTACCGTGTTTCCTTTAGTGGGAGAAAAGTGCAATACCTCTGCTGTGCTGGCCAGAGAGCTTAGCCTTTGGATCCCCGTGGCTCCTGCCAGCAGCAAACATCAGGTGTTTATGAGGAGAGCAGGGAATTGCTCAAGGGCTCAGAGCAAGCCTGGCAGAGTTGGTTGGCAAGACTGGTGGGTGCAGCAAGTCTGTCAGTGGTGCTGAGTCGCCCTTGAAACATTTCTGTTTCTCACTGGGGCTTGGCAGTGCAGCTGGCAGTGTCTGCTCAGCAGCCCTTGGCTGATGCCCCATTAGAGATGGTTTCATTGAGCCAGCAGGATTCCCAGCTCCTGTGCTGGGCCTGAAGCCTCCTGTCTCATTTGCTCCTCTGTCTCTCTTTATCTACTACAAAGATGTTGGCCTGAGAGTCCCATGGCCATCTCTGCCTGTGATGCCCAGCAAGCAGGTATGGGCCCACTTACTTAGCCAAGGCTTCCTTTTCCCACAGCTGTGCCCTGAGTGTTTGGGCAGGAGAAGTGGTGATCTGGCTGCTATCTCTGCCCTGTTCCTCTCCCAGCTCCACTGAAGCACTGCACTCATGGCTTGGGCTGGTTCTTGGGGCTGGCACCTCAGAAAGGGTATCTGGACTTCTCTTAGGGGCCTGGGACCACACAGTGACCCAAAAGAATGGCATTTTTTCCCTGGTGCAGTGTCCTCTGGGGATGCCCGTGCCCCCTCTTGCAGCAGGTGCCAGGAGCACGGGTGCAGCAGAGCATGGCTCGGAGCAGTGTCAACGTGCTCTCAGGGCAGACAGGCAACTCCTGCAGCTCCAAGGCCAGTTGTTCTGGTTCAGCAGCCCCAGCAGTTTCAGGGAGCCAAGGAGCTTGGCTACTGTGGGGAGTTCCCTCTCTTGCTCCAGCTTTTTTCTGTTTGAACGAGGTGCTGAGATGTTGGGAGAAACTGGCGCAAAGCTCAGCTCGCAGTTCAGCCCAGACACGTTCTCCATAAAGACCACTAGCAAATCCCACAGCCCTAGGGACAAACTGTGCAACATGGTGTCTGCCCCACAAGATCAGGTCAGCCTGCAGCGGGGTGTTGGTTGACAGCAGCCCTGCTTGGCTTGGCAATCAGTAGGAACCTCCCAAAGTACTCCCATTGCTCTGTGGCTGCAGAGTAGAACCCCTGTTTTCTGTTCTTGTTTATTGCCAGAGTAGCAGCTAGTTCTTCCCTCACTCCCCAGCCACCTGTCCCTGCCTTCAGAGGATATCATCACATTCTGCTGCTTTGGGTTGGCTGCTGCCTGGCTTTGGGCACACAGGAAGGCAGCGTCTCTGCTCACTGCTGGTATAAAGGTGGAAGCAGGGAGCTCCTATGGCAGAGTTAGGAAACTCAGCTTGGGATGGTCTTGGAAGAAGCAAGCCTGTGGGGTGTGTGGCTGGGGAGAGGACTGGGATTCAGAGGGTCTGGACTGGGGAAGTAGGAAGGGCAGCATGAGGAAGAGAGGCAAGGAAGCCCCAAAGTAGTTTGAACTGGGCAAGTGAGTGAGGTCAGTGACAGGATAGCCTTGCTATCCTGACATGTGCTGGCAGCTGTCAAGAGTCTGCAGCTGGTTTTCTGGGCTCAATGACCTTGTGCTGAGCCTTTTTGTTAGTTCTAATGGCCTTTCTCCTGTAGCAGATGTGTGAGCAGTTCCTGCTTGCCTTGGGATGGGGCTGTGTGCAGCAGAGGCTGCCCTGCTGTGTGTGGCAGTGAACTCTTCCCAGGGCCCAGCTGTACCCCAGCACATCACTGGCAGTGCTGCCTTAGCATCTGCTCCAGCAATTGATTCAGTGTTCAAACACCAGTGGTTTTTTCTGGTTTCTTGTGATAACTGCTCAGAAACTGGGCTTGGCCATTCCCATGTATGGGATCCTGGAAGGATAGGGATACCCCACAGCTTGCAGCCTCTCTGAACAGTTTTTTGGAGGTTAATGGCAGTTGTGCTAAGTGGTTGCTGCTTTTTCCCTTTTTTTTTTTTTTTTTTTTTTTTTTTTTTTTTTTTTTTTTTTTTTTTTTGTGTGTGTGTGTGTGGTTTTTTTTTTTTCCCATTCTAAAGCTTTGTTTGAAGGGCAGAATTAGTTTCTCAATATTTGCTTGGTTGTGCTCCACACAGAAAGCAGTAGAGAGAGGCGCTGTGGGCCACCTGGAGCGAGCTCAGTGGTGGTGTGCAGGAATCATGTCTCTTGCAAATCTGGAGTGAACTGCCACAAAGGCAGAGGTTCAGTGGCCATCTGAGCAGACCCACACTCTCACAGCAGAGCTGGTGGCTCCAGGTGTGTGATACAATCATAGGGGCAAATAGATGATGTTTTCCCAAGCTCCCAATCATCTAGATCCACCACAGTATGACTTGGAGCTCCTAGGTACTGGTCCAGTTTCTCCTGCCTCATGAAGCCAAAGCCAGTGTAGCAGAGCATTTCTTGGAAATGCTGCTTTGTGCCCATGGTTGCTTTCCTGGGTGCAGAGTGAGTTTTTGATTTTACTTTAACTGGAATGGGAAAAGATGTCGTTTTAAAAACCTTATATGATGAGTGTCCAAAGACTTTCCAGATGTTGTGTTCAGAGCTGCTTGCTGGGTTCAGAGCTCCTTGCCTGAATCAAACCATTTCCATCTGGCCTGGTGGTTTATTGCAAGTCTACCCATCTGAGAGGCTTTCTCGACTGGAACCCCTCGCGTGGAGGAGCACGCTGGCTGGAAATAATTTGGAGATGCAAATATCTCTGGGTGTTTGGCTTGGCTGCTGTTCCAGCAGTATCTGCTAAGCAGTGGAAGAGGCTGTGTGTGGAGCAGGCATGCTCCCAGCAGCTGCTTTTTGTGGCTGTAGGGGCCAGGCAGGGGGGATTGCTCACGTTACTGAGCATTCATGATTTTCCTTGCTTGCTTCTATGGCTTCACCTGGTGCAAGTGAGCCTGCTGGCTCTGTGCTTGTGACCAGGAGGGGAGGAAAAGCTGACCCATGTGTCGTTCCCTGTTCTGGCATGCCAAAAATCTGCTTTTATATGAGCGTGTTCATAATGAGCTGTGCCAGGAAACACATGGCTTGCTGGAGACATGAATGGGAGGTCTGTATGGGGCCCTGTGCTCACTGAGAGCCTCGCAGGGACAAAGAGCAGATGCTGGCCTGCATTGCTTGCTCTGTGGCACTCTGTGTCCTGTGGGCTGCAGCGGATGGGGAGCAGAAGATGGGATCAAGGTACGAGGTGCTTGGCTGATCCAGTGGTGGCAGAGAGGACAGGACAGGAGGCCAGGTGAGTGGTTTTACTGCCTGCTGCTCTTTGTGGCTCTCCTGGTCTGGAGAGGGCTGGCTTGCTGCTCTGGAGGTGTGGCTGTTTGCAGTGAAGGCTGGGTTGGAAGGAGCCCAGGCACTGCAGGCAAGCAAAGTGCTGCTAATAGCTTAGGATGACAATTGTGGATGGGGGAGGGATAGCAGGAGAGATGTGTCAAGCCCATTGGGTCCTAGATTTAATGTGGGCAGAGGAGCTGTGCCTGGCTGCAGCAGGAAGAAAAGGCTGTCAGGGGAAGAGTTGCAGTCCTGAGCATTAGCAGCACTTCAGCGTCTGGAGTCTTTCTCCATTGTAGGAAGTGCTGCCAAACCTGCATGGGCTGAGCTGCTGCTGAGCAGTGCACACGCAGCACATGAGGAGTTAAACCTGCCTGCAGGCAGTGGAGCCTTGTTCTGACAGAGGGATTGTCAAGTCCTCTGGACCAGCAAGCTCAGGATGCTCTAGCTCAGTGATTTCATTGCCCAGCCTTTGGAAGCAAGCCAGGGCTTGAACGCAGTTTGCTGCTCTTTGATCCAAGAGTGACTAAAAGCAAAGCCCAAGTGCTGGAGCTATTCCCGAGGACTTGGCAGCTGAAGGAATTGCTGCCTGCAGACAATGATGTTTAAGTTGCTCCTAAAGACAAGACCTGTTTGATAATGCTTTCTGGGAGTGTGATATTGAAACCTGTGAAAGGCCAGGATCCCAAGCCCTAACACCATCCCTGCTGTGCTTTTTGTGGCCTTGGGATGGAGCACAGGTCATGGTCTTTTCTGAAAACGCGCCTATGGTTGCCTTTGACACCACACTTCTGCTGTGGCCCGGTGTCATTCACAGAGAATAGGTGATAAATCAGTCCTGGGACCTGAGTGTGAACTTCTTAGTCTTTTCTGCTCTTTTTCCTTTGGGCACTGTCTTTCTTGTGGCCCCTAGCTCTGCCTCTGGGCTTGCAGGGAGCCAAGTCACCCTCCAAGCTATGGTTCTGGTTTGTTGGTTTTGCTTAGGGTTAGCAGCAGCTAAACATGCTGCTGGGAGGTGCAGTGGCAGTTCTACCTGTGTCTGCCTTGCCTTGTTACAGGTTCACAGAGCTGGGAGTGAGTGCAGCACTGCGATAAGAGTGAGTGCATTAGCTCATCCAAATCCTCCTTTTCCTTAGTGGTTTCTCACCAAAAAGCAATGGCCTCTATTGCTGCTGGACAAATTGCAGAGGCTTTGTTTCTTCAGTGGTCTGAGCAGTGGCAGGGGCAGAAGCATAAAGGTCACAGTGTGGATATGGTGGGGTGGTCATGTATTGAGAATGGGTTCTGAGGGGGCTAAAAGCTGTCACTGCCACCTTGCTTTGCTGAGGTCTGTTAGTTAGCTGACACATCCACAGTTGGTAGCTGAGTTAAAAAGTGGTGAGAGGGTCTCTTACCCTGGTCTTTCAGTCTGAATCTGAAGTCCTGCTGCCTGGGGATAGATGTAGGCTACTCCTGCTGTTCACCTCAAGTTAGTGGTGAGGACTAGGGCATCTCTGGCCAGGTCAGCTTGCTCTCTCCCAGCTGTATCCCTGGACTCTGTTCTGCAGGAAAGTGCGTTGTGTGGTTGCTGCAAGGGGCCCAGGGCCTTCCCTTAGTGAACTGCTGTGCTCCTGGGGTGCTGCAAAGGGCCCTGCAGGTTTGGGGAGCCAGGGGGAGCAGGCTTCCCAGCTGTGTGCTGCAGCAGTGCCTTCCCAGGGAACACAGCATCTTTGCTGACTATGAATGAAGATGGACAGGGAACAAATGTTTGTTACAAAGCTCTCTGTCTCCTTCAGTGCTGAGCTGGTGGTGTAAATACATTCAGCTCCCGCCTCAGGTCTGAGACTTGCATGCTTGTTGTGCAGCCCCAGGTAGAGCTGGCTCTGTGGTGGAGCTGGGACAGCTGTGAGCTCCTTGCTCTGGCATGGGAGCATGTGAGGTCCACTCTGCTCTGAGAGGCCAAACAGATGCTGGCCGGTCATGTCCTCTGCCAGAACAGCTGGCTGGGCCGGTTTTTGCAGCTGACTGCTGTCATCACATCCTGGTACTTCTGGATCTTAGTTTTGTTTCCTCTAAGCCAGGTTTTCCCCCTCCATAGCTGGGGTAGGTCTGAGGCCTCCTGCTGGCAGGGAGGAAGAGGAAGAGGATGAGGATGGTTCCCTTTTGGGGGGAAAGGATAGATGCAGTTTGGGTGCTCTGGGCTTTGCTGTCCTGGGCACTGGAGAGGAATTGCAGCTCCTCTGAAGTGCTTTCCAGGTGCAGAGCATTAAAGGAATTGGCTTGCACATCTGGCTGAGCTGACCCAGGGTGAATTTTGCTGAAGTGCTTCTGGAAGCAAGTCTGCAGAATAATGCTTCTGGAGCTGAGCTGGAGAGTGGGGCTGGGCTCCAAGCTGCAGAAGCACCACAGTGCTGGGCTTGCTTTCCAAACCAGGAAACCTTATGCTTGCACAAAGCCCTCTCATGAATCCCATTCCCATGCTTTTAGTTCCTAGTTTGGTTGCAAGCAGCTTTGGAATTACTCACATCCTGTGGTGTCTCAGAGATTGGTAAACTCTTGGGTACAAAGTGAAATGGATCCTCTCCTTCTCCCATTCTGTCCTTTGTCCAGAGCTCTTTTTTTTTGGAGGAACTGGTGCCTAGGAGCTGCACACTGGGCAGCTTGGGGTGGATGGAAGCATGGATCTCCCACAGGGCTGGGGATGTGGAGCATTGCATTGTGCTTCCAGCTGCCTTGCCTGTTGCTTCCCCAGCGGGGGTGTAGGTGAGAGAGGTGACTGTGGACTCAGCAGGAATCTGAGGCTGTGCAGCAGCTGAAGGCTTTGTGGTTGAGGCTGCATTCCCAAGCGATGTCGTTAGGCAAGGAGACCATGATTTTCGGATTGTTTCAAGATGCAGGCAGCCTGGCCTGTCAAGCAGGGCGGGAGATGTGCTGCCTGCTCTCCCCAGCTTGCACGACTGCTCTGCAGCACCCAGATGGTGTTGGGCTGCTGGAGTGTCCCCAGGTGAGCCTATGGAGGTGGCACTGAGGCATTAAAGCAGTGAATTCTAGGTAGCCCTTCTTGCTCTGGAGAATGATCCAAAGACATTCCCAGTCCGTGCTGAGTCTGCTGCCACATCACTGCATTAATGCTGTGGCAGCCTTTGAGGGGGTTGGCTACCATGGGGCTGGGTGTCCTTTACCAGAGGTGTGGAAAGTTCTTTGCTTCCTGGCAATCCCACAGGATTGAAAACTTACTCTGCAGAGCTTCAGACAGCAGTGACTGACTTCATAGAGTTGCTCAGAAGTCTGTCCTGGATATGGCTTTGTTGATTCCTGGGGACATCCCAAAGCAAAAAAGTGAATTGAGATACACTTGTTAGAAGCTAGTACTGGTAATGCAGATACTGTCACTGTTTTTCCTGGGAAGCTGCTATTTGCCTCCCTAAAAAAGTGAAATTAGTTTTGAGCAGAGGGTACCACTGCCTGAAGGATGCTGTGTTCCTGCACTCAGATCTTTGCCAGAGGATGATCTCAGAGCCAGGATGGGATCCGAGCCTGCTCTTCTCTCCATCTTTGTGCATCCTACTAGTCCATGTCCCCTCCCTGCAGATGATCTGCTTTGTGGTGTGTGGGAATGATACCCTGAGGACCTGTAGGTACCAATTCAACCTCCCTGCACAATTCACTTAACCTTTATCTCTTACCTCAACAGGAGGGTTTTGCATTTCAATTAAGTATCCTTTGGGTAGCACACCACTGGGTGTTTTCAAGTGTGCTGCATTTCAAACGTGTTTATCTAATCTGGCTGAAGCTTTCCTGAAAAGCTTTCTGTAGCCATAGTTGAGACAGTTTTAGGCCAGAAACATGTGTGGAGGGTTTCTTTTTCTCCCAGCCAGGGGTGGCTTGTGTCACATGCATATACACACACATTTGGGACTGCTCCATGCTGGCGTTGGCTTTGCAGGACCATGGCTGGCCCAGCTGTGTGGCTGGGGGAGAGCTCTGCCCTGGCTCTGTCTTGCTAAGGCTGATGTGGCATTGCTGGATAGTTTTTGAGGTGACTCTCACTAAGGGAATAGTTTTGCTTCGTTCAGCAGCTCCTAGCAGTGTGTCCCAGCCCAGATGAGCTCATGAAACCACAGCAAAAGCTGTTGGGAAGGTGTCCAGTGTGAGCTGGGGTTGCCTTTGCTCTCTCCTCTGGGTCAGCCTCCAGTGGCTGAGCCACACATGGCCATGGCTCTGCCACACAGGAGAGCTGGGAGGTCCTGCAGCTGCTGAGTGGAACAAATAGAGTCATTTTCTTCTTTATTCAGCACAGGTGGAGATTGTTGGCTTTGTACAGGTTTTACCCAAACTCCGACATGATGGCATCCCACGCAGTAACCCTCTCCTAAACAGCTTCCTTGAGCCTCTGTCCCAAAAGCCCAGGAGGTGGAGGGGGGATGCATGGACCCTGCTGACTGCAGCCTTTTCCTGGGCCAGGGTTGCACAGCTGTTCCAGGCAAGTGCAGCAGTTCCCATTTCCAAACGCTGGGCCCTGGTGCTCTGGGTTGAAGTACTGTGAAAAGCTGTGTCCAGCTCTGGGTTTCTGATGTCTTCCACCCCAAAACTGTCTGGACCACATCTAGCTGCTCCTGCTCTTTCCTTGCATCCCAAATGTGATACATGGTTGGGACAGTGGTTTCCAGCATGTGAAGCCAGTTCACCGATGGCACCTTGTATGCTATTGTCAAAACAAAACACAGGTTTGTGGCTCTTACTGCACTTTAACATTTGTTTATCCCAGTTTGCCTTGACACCTGTGCTCTTGAGGTGTTCATCACAGGCATCTTGCTTGAGCTGAAATGGTGTTCATTTCCCCAGCATGGAAAACAACAACATAAATAGTTCCTCCTGTTTCACCAGGAAGCTGGATCCCAGTGTTTCCTGACACCTGGTAAAATCCCTGCTTCCCATGTGGGAGTTGTGCCAAGCCACCATCATGTCCTCTGTCCACAGAGCCATGTCCTCCTACCTGGACATGGGGCATGCTGAAGCAGCAGGAGGCATGTGATGAGGCTGAAAAAGCTCTCAGATGATCAGTGCTGAGTAAAGTGCAGTTGTGCTGTCAGTGGTGGGGTGAAAGCAGCTCTGTTGCTCTTTGGTGTTACATTGGTAATGCTGATGATTTAATGCTAGAAGTGCATGTAATTTAAAATATCTTAATACCCTAATGGTCTGCACCTTCAGAGAGAGGTGTCTCATCACAAACTCCAGCACTAGCATGACCAGTAGGCTGACACTCCCAGAGCAGAACAAATCCATCTCCTGCACAAGCTTTGTGTACCCTGCCACTTTGCACGTGCTTCGTACCATACAGGTGTGGTTTGATGGACATGTGCCTGGTGTCCTGAGGCATGTCTGGGGAAGATAACAGACTTGGGTCCTGTAGGTTCAAACCTGAGTGAATTTGAGTGTTCTGTTCACCTTTCCTCCCTCCTGTCTGACCCAGCAGCCTGTTTTGGTGTGAACTCAGCTCCTGATGTTCTGGAGCTGTTAGGCTGTTGAGCACATGGCTGTATTTGAGTGAGGTTGGGTGGTTGCTGCCTTGCTGAGTGCTCTCATTGGGACAGATCTCATGTGACACATGTTCCTGCACCTTGTATCACCTTGAGGCATGTGTTCATCTCAGGTTCATGAGGCAGCTGTCACACACTGATGGGTAGTTCCTACCTTTAGGGGAGGTACATGGCAGCTGCCCATGGAGACTTCACTGGACATGCTGACCCTTGGAGCACAGCGTGTTGATGGGACTTGGCTCAGTATGAGACCCAGGAAAACAGGACCATCAACAGGTTCCAGAGAAATGCATAGAGGTGGCTGTTCTGCTGCAGAAGTCAGGACAGCCAAGTTCAGTGTTCCCAGCTCTGGGATCAGAGGAAATTCAGTTGGGAACTCAGTGACAGAAGGGTCACTGCAAAATCCAGCCCCTGCTCCTGGCTGATGTGTTTGGGACAGGTGTGAGACCCTGTTTGAGTGCCTGTGTCAGTGCCTTGCTGCTGCTGTGAGTGGGGGAGCTCAGACCAGCACTGCAGGAAATGTGTGGCTGACACTGGGGTGCCCATGAGCAGCATTGCCTTGGCCCCTGCACTGTGTAGTAGGCTCCAAAGGCTTTCCAGCATGGGAAGGGCTCTTGTGGCTTCCTGGAATTTTATGGTCTTAAAACATCTCTTTTGGAAAAGGATTCCTTATCCCTAGCTCTGTCTGACTGAGATGTGTTGTCAAACAGTATCCCTTCACCAGGCCCTTATACAAATGCCAGGTAGGAGGATGTGGCTGAGTGTCCAAGGAGAAGCTGCCTTTCAGCTGGACTTGGATATACTGCTCATGTAACTTGTCCAGGCAACCACTTTCTGAAGCTGTTTCTCTTGCAGTGGTGGGAGCACAATGTTTTGACCACGCTCTTGTTCGTCTTCGTTCTCAGAAGCTCAGAATCTGCCTGGCTTGGCCCCTTTCCCTGCAGAGCATGGTGCTGCTAACAGACTCCAAGAGCCATCATCATGTGCTGAATTGCCTTTTGTTTGCTTCCCTTGCTTTTCCAGCTGGTAACCAGAGTGGAGCGCCTGCAGGGCTGGCTGTGGGCAGGCAGCAGCCAGATTTGGGAATGTGCGAGCGTGGTCCCTCAGCAGCTGTGCCAGGCACTGCCCAGGGAAGCTCCCGCTGCTCTGTCCCCAGGACCCTGAGCTCTTGGGTGGGCATCAGTGTGTCGAGGAGGGCTCTTTGGGGTTGCCATCTCTGTAGAGAGATGCCTCCAGCCCCTTAGGCTGCTACCAGACCCCGACGACAGCTACTGCAATTTGTTGTTTCCGCTTCTACTTGTGAGTGGGCTGAGTCACCAGCACAAGTTTGTGGTGTCCCTGTTGCATCCTCTTGTGCTGTGTTTATCCACATAGATAATCCTTGTTCCACACCAGTGTTTCTCTGGGTAGTTGCTGGGGATGTGGAGGTGAGTCAGAGGCATAGTCCCAAGGAGAGGGACTTTGAGGAAAACCTAGAAACAGTCTGCATATTTCTGATCAGGGACAATCTTGATGCAAAGCTGGAACTTAGGATGCATCCCACAATTCAGGACAAGAAGCACTCAAAGAAACATTGCAACTGCCCGGGAAGCTGCTTGCTCTCCAGAGCTTTGGCGGCTGCCTTTCTGGCTCATACGTTGCAAGACACCTTTGTGTTCAGGCTGGAAGTGTGACACTCAGTAGTGGATCATGGGAGCTCTGTCTTAATGCCCCTGTCCCCAGGGAGCAGAGGGCTCTCTTTGGCTGTGGCAAGCTCAGGCAGCCCTTTTCCAGTGATTGCTGCAGACAGGCTTAAAGCAGCTGTGCTGGCATCCGAGCACAAATCTGTTAAAACTCTGAATTAGTTTTGACAGATATGCCTTGAGTTATGTTTCTCCTAACATGGCTCTGACTGTCTGGAGACCCTTGAGAACGACCCATTCTTACCTGGTCCATTCTTCTCCTTCCCTTGCTCTAAACATGCCCTGCCTCTTCTGTCTTGCAGCCGTGGGGACCCAGGCAAGCATTCTTTTCACAAAAGAGCCGTACTCCCAGGACGCCCTGCACGGCCGCAGCGCCATCCTCCGCTGCGAGGTGAAGGAGCCAGCGGACGTGGAGTTCGAGTGGCTGCAGAACGGGCTTCCCGTTCAGGACACGGAGCAGCGTTTCAAGGAAGGCAGCAACCTCCAGTTTGCTGCCGTGGATCGGCACCGGGATGCCGGGGTCTTCCAGTGCCTGGCGAGGAACGTGCTCACCGGGGAGGAGGCGCGCTCGGCCAACGCGTCCTTCAACATCAAGTGTGAGTGTGGGGCGAGGGCAGCCAGGCACCCGCCGCAGCCTGCTGCTGCCCACGGTGCACTGGGAAAAGCACTCTCTTGGGAGGGTCTGGAAATGATTTTTCCAGGCTGTCTGCTAGTGTTTGTGTGGGTCAGACAGGGATCGGCCAGCTTGGGCTGCTCAAGTAGGATTCCTCTCCAGCTGCCATGTCCGTCCTGCCCTGTAGTTCTCTTGTCTTTTGGTGTCCCTGAGGCTGTCAGAGATGCTTTCTCCTGCCGCCTTTCCTGTCTGTGCATATGAAACTGGGACATTACTGCAGCAAGTGTGTCCTGGGCACTGCAGGTCCTTTCAGAACTCACCTTAACCCTCAAAGAACAGCTACGTAGGGCAAAGTGAGATCTCTGCAGTGTGGGTGTCTCTTAACTCCACACTGTCTTGAGGGCATATGTATCTCTAAGCATGCTTGTGCCCTTGCTGCCTCCTCTGATTCCTCTGAGTCACCAATAACCACCACCTGGGCTCTGAAGGTTTGGAGAGCCAGCTGTGTTGGTATTCTTTGATCCCACAGGGATTGAGACAGGCAGTGTGGTTCTGAAGCAGCCGGCCAGCGTAGCTGAGATCCAGCCCTCCTCCACAGTGGTGCTGCGGTGTCACATCGATGGCCACCCACGGTAAGGGTTGCCTCCTGAGGAGTGGACCCTGCCAGGGGCCCCTGCACCTTGGCTGTGTGGTCTCTCTCTCTCTCTCTCTCTCTCTTTCTCTATCCCCCTCCCTCTCCCCCGCCACCTTTTTCTTTCTGCTCCTCCCCCACCTCCCCTCCTCTCTCCCGCAAGAATTCAGTAGAGTCAGGGAAGGCGAAAGGCAGGATTGAGCCTGTGCCGAGCGCCGTGGGAGAAGGCAAACGGCTTCCCCAGAGCCGCGTAGCAAGGAGCACAGTAAGGATGGGCTGTCACCGTCCAGCTGCTGAGCTGCTTGGTGTGCTGCAGTCACTCTCCGTCGCTTCCCAGTCAGTCGTGTCCCGTCCACTTTGGCTGCATGTCTCATGGCTTCGTGTCTGTGTCGGGGCCAGCAGCGGGCACGGAGAGCCAGGGAAATGGGCCATCTCTGGGCTGTCTCCTCCGCACACCCGCTCTCGGGGCAGCCCTGACGGTGCCGTGCCCCCGCTCACCTGCTCGCCTCTGTCTTGCAGCCCCGCGTGGCAGTGGTTTCGGGATGGCAGCCCCCTCCCGGACAGCCACAGCACCTACTCTGTCAGCAACAAGGAGCGGACGCTGACCCTGCAGAGCGCCAGCCCCGATGACAACGGGCTCTACTACTGCTGCGCCCGCAGTGCCGTGGGCTTCGTCTGCAGCCACAACAACTTCACGCTCAATGTCATCGGTGAGTTGTGTCCCAGCTGTCACACTGCCCTGCTCACAGCCTCCCCTCTGCTGCAGGGGAAGCTCAGGCTAGCGTGACTTTCCTCTGGGCAGAGACAGACTTGGCGAATCCTGGCCAGGCTGGAGCCCAGCCCTGTCTGTGTGTGTTAATTCGCCCCTCTGTCTTTCTGGAGCGGATTTATGCTGTCTTCTCTTGTAATGGAGCACCCTGGAGGCCGTAGGTGCTTCTGGTTTTGCTGATGTCATTGCCATGTGGGTAGATGCCCTGTTGGGCTTTAGAGGCAAGACCTAAGGAGGGCAGGAATTCTCGACATTAGAGGAGTATTTGGAACTGGACAAGGGAATTTTGCCATCCAGTGTCAGCTTTAATCTGTTCACTAGGAAGCAGGGTGCTCAGGGCCTTGCTGGAAACAGAAGGGGTTTTCCCCTTCTGAGCAGCTCCCACATGCAGTCCTGGGCTCTTGAGTCCATAACTCCAGCTGTGCTGGCACATTTGCCTCCTTCGGGCTTGCAGGGCGCACCCAGCTCTTCTTTGAGCTTTACTCAGAGCACTGGTGTGGGGACACCACAGGTCCCTCTGTCCCTCTCACCCTCCTGTGGTCTCTGCCATTGCAGATGAGAGCTTTCCTCAGGCAGTGATCGTCCCGCAGGACCTCATCGTGACCAAGAACGAAGAGGCCATGTTTGACTGCCAGTTTGCAGCTGTGCCCCCTCCCACGCAGGAATGGCTCTTTGAAGACAGCCCTGTCACCAACAGATCCAAGTAATAGGGACCCCAGTGATGTGGGCAGGGCTGGGAGGAGAGGGGCATTGTGTTCCAGAAGAGAGAGGTCAAATCCTGTCTGTACACGAGGGCAAGCACGCAACATCAGAGTGGCCATGGGGATTGGTTTCTCTGCTTGACTGGCTTGGGTTTAGCAGGGACTTGGTCCTTGTGCATGACATTTACCTGAACAGGACTCAGGGAACAGTTTGTCCTCACACAAATCTGTGGGGCTGTCAGTTCTAGATGCCCATGCATGATGGCCCCACATTTAGGGATGTCTCTCAGCCCCAGGTGTGATGATTCCATGGAGCCAGGGAAGTTCAAGCTCCAGACACTCACTTGTGGCACTTCACAGTCAGGGATGTGTCCCAGTACTAGATGCCAACACGTGGTAATCCCCAGACTTGGGAACACCTCCCAGCCCCCAGCATCTGCACAGCAATCACTGGGCCCCATGGCTCTCTTGAACTTCTATATCCAAGTGCATGGTGATCCCCAGAGCCAGGAGTGTTTCTGAGCTTAGGCAGTCTGCAGAGCAGGGACAGTGATCCCGGGGCTGGGATATGTCTCTTCCAGACTCTGGAAAGCAAGCAGTGCCATCTGGGTGCCGGCTGCCCTGGGCCTGGCAGCCCCCGGGCGCCACCTTGTGTCCCCTGCCCCTGGCTCTGTGCACTCCCAGAACTGGCTCATGCTTGGTGATGCATTTTCTGGTGGGATCCAGCTCTTCACCAAGAAATAGACTTCTGTGAACTTATTTCCTCCATGAAGAATGTGTCCCAGCCACTCCTTGTTTATGTGTGGAGGGAAGCTTTGGCACGGCACCCTCTTGGTTTCACGGGCTCATGCAGGACATCTCAGCGCTGTTGCTCTGGCCCATGTCCTGCAGAGGTGCCCACTGAGCCCTTCCTCTCCCCACGTGCCCAGGACCACCGTGTTTGCCAACGGCTCCCTGCTGATCACCCAGGTGAGGGCTCGCAGCACCGGTGTCTATAAGTGCGTTGGCCATGGGCAGAGGGGGAAGACTCTTGTGCTGAAGGCGACTCTGCGGCTGGCAGGTGAGGTCCTGGGGCTGGTGACAGGGTGGGCAGTGGGTCCCAGAGTTCCAGTGCCACTCTGGAGCTGTGTGACAACATAGCAGTGGGTCAGTGCATGCAGTGGTTCATCCTTGCTGTCTGGATGAGGGGAATAAACAGGTTGTGTGCTCTCACCTTTAAGTGGTGCCTCCCCTGTGAATGATGGTGTTGGTGGGTTGGCTGCATGTTCTTGCCCTCTTTGAGCCCTGTGGTCTCTTGTTCCTCTCAGAGATCGAAGACATGGCACCCTTCTCCCCGAAGGTGTTGACAGCAAACCAGGGCCATCGTGTGTCCTGCACTGCCCCACAAGGCATACCCACACCCCAGGTCTGGTGGGAGAAAAACCAGGAACGAGTTCCCACTGCTGGCAGGGTGTACCAAGAGGCAGAGCAGCTCATTTTCACCAGTATCACTGAGATGGATGCAGGGATCTACACGTGCCATGCTGCCAACAAGGCTGGAGAGAAGAAACAGGAGCTGAGCATCACTGTGGCTAGTAGGAAACTTTCTGAAAAGGGTGGGAGCAGAAGAGGGGCTGGATAGGGGGTTAGGGTGAGCTGGGCAGCATGGCTCATCCTCTCACTGATACAGAGAGGCACCTCTCATGGCTGAGCTGCAGGGCCCCATGGCTGGTTGCACACTGCCCGTGTGTTCTGTTCTGCACTGCTGCTGGCCAGAGGGGTAGTGAGTGGCTCTGTGTAACCCCTTGCCTTCGTGCCCAGCGGTACCCAAGTGGGTGGAGATGCCCAAGGACAGCCAGCTGGAGGAGAGCAAGCCAGGATACCTGCACTGCCTCAGCAAGGCCTCCCTGAAACCCACAGTCACCTGGTACCGCAACGGCGTCTCCATTTCTGAGGTAAGGTGACAAGGCAAGCCCCTGCCCCTCATGGGCACTTCTGCTGGGCACCTGCTCTGCTGCTGCTGCTGTTTCTCACCTTGTTCCTAGGCCCAGCTTCCCTGTCACTCCCACTTTGGCCATATTCCTGGCACTAGCTCCATCCTGCTGATGTGTGGGTGCACAGTTGGCTGTCTCTTGCCAGTTGGCTGGCAGTCAGCCCTGTGCTTTTGGGGCAGGGGCAAGAAAAAGGTGCCCGCAGCTTGCCTCAGTTCTCCGCGTGGGTCTCAGCAGGGATGTGTTTATCTGAAGCGTGGTGTGTGGCATGTGGAGTGTCAGCATGATCCTAGGGCTGGTGACAGCGTCATTTCTGCCCTGCTCCTTCCCCCGCTCTGGGCAGGACTCGCGGTTCGAGATCTCGGAGAACGGGACGCTGCGCATCAACAACGTGGAGGTGTACGACGGGACCATGTACAAGTGTGTGAGCAGCACCCCGGCGGGCAGCATCGAGGGATACGCGCGGGTGCACGTGCTGGGTATGCTGACAGCGCCTCACGTCCCTCCCTTGTGGGTGTGGGTGTGACACCTCCAGTTTCAGGGTCTCCTGTGGCGGGGAGGAAGCCCCAACCTCGCCTCTGTCTGTTGCAGAGAAGCTGAAGTTCACCCCGCCACCTCAGCCCCTGCAGTGCATGGAGTTTGATAAGGAGGTTACAGTGTCCTGCTCAGCCACGGGCCGGGAAAAACCCACCATCCAGTGGACTAAGACAGGTCAGGGGGATTTGGTTGGGATGTGCCTGCTTCTGACCTGGGGCCACGGGAACTTCGTGTTGTCCTGCCTCCAGCATGGGTGGAGCAGCAGTGTGGCACCATGCCACACTCCTGCATGACTGCTGCATCCGTCCTCTGGTGTCCTGCAGATGGGAGCAGCCTGCCATCCCACGTCAGCCACAATGCTGGCATCCTGTCCTTCCACAAGGTGAGCAGGAGCGACTCAGGGAACTACACCTGCATCGCCTCCAACAGGCCGCAGGGCGAGATCCGTGCCACCGTGCAGCTCGTGGTAGCAGGTGAGGGCCCTGTGGCAGGCAGGGGCGTTTCCTGCTGTGCTGGCCTTGCCTGGGTGGCAGAGAAAGCAGTGTCTGGCCTGAGCCCGAGCTGTGTCCCACGGCGCTCGAGTGTCTGGTTTGTCAGCGCTTTGCGTACAGCTGGGAGGGCACGTGCCGCTGTGCCACCTTGTGGGAGCGTAGCACCATTCCCAGGAGCTGACAGCGTTCGTGTTGGCCTCTCTGCCTTCAGTTTACGTCACCTTCAAGCTGGAACCAGAGCCCACAACGGTGTACCAAGGCCACACAGCCATGTTCCAGTGCCAGGCAGAGGGGGACCCCATACCGCACATCCAGTGGAAAGGGAAGGACAAGATTTTGGATCCCGGCAAACTCCTGCCCAGGTACACAGCCTCCATTCCAAACTGACGCGTGGCACAGCAGGACATTCCCAAGTATCCCTCATCCCTGCCCAGTACGAGGGTGGCAATGGTGCAATCCTGTGTTCCTGGCTTGGTGGGCATGTAATTGACTCCACGTGCCAGGACTTGGACTCTCCTGGCCCCAGGGTTTCCCTTTCTGCCACAGCCTGCCAAGCTGTGATTGAGCTGCAATCATCTGTTCCTTAGTGTTGCACAGCCTGAGGTGGAAGCTGATGGCAGTGGGGACACGGGGCTGAGGCATCCTGGGGAGGTAGGGCTCTGCCCTCTGGTGTTTGCAAAGAGCTCTGTGTGTGTGCTTGGCAGGATTCAGATCATGCCCAATGGCTCCTTGGTGATTTACGACGTCACCACTGAGGACTCTGGGAAATACACCTGCATCGCTGGCAACAGCTGCAACATCAAGCACCGGGAGGCATTCCTGTATGTTGTAGGTAAGGAAGGTGCCCAGTGGTGGGACGTGACCTCCTGGAATCCCTGGCAGTTCTAGGCCCTGCTTCTGGCCCTAGTTGTGCCTGCCAGGTAGTGACAGCAGCATCCCCACTGGAATGCAGCGGAGTGTGCTGTGGGATGTGCCCAGTGTGCTGTGCCTGGGTGAGGAGGTGGCCACAGCAGCGGGTAGGGGGCTGGGGGCTTTTCACATCCCTCCAGCACATTCCTAAACAGGATTTGGGAAATCCCTCCACACCCTCATGTCTTGGATGCTCTCTGCCCCACAGACAAGCCAGCAGCAGAAGAGGATGAGGGACCTGGCAGCCACACACCCTACAAGATGATCCAGACCATTGGGCTCTCAGTGGGGGCGGCTGTTGCCTACATTATCATTGTGCTGGGGCTGATGTTCTACTGTAAGAAGAGGAGAAAAGCCAAGAGGCTGAAGAAGCACCCAGAGGGCGAGGAGCCTGAAATGGAGTGTCTGAACGGTGAGGCCGGTACGCCTGAGGGTGAGGGCTTCACTACTGCCCTCCTGTCCTGTGCTGGAGCGGCTGAGGGGCAGGGAGCTCCCAGGGAACAGGATGACTCCTAACCCATGGTCTCTCACTCTGCTTTTTGGCTGGTGGCAGAGACCTGCTGCCAGGTGAGAAATGGGCAAGTTAGTGTGGGACCTGAATCCCAGCCTCACATTGTGGCCATCTCTGTCTGCTGAGGTATGTCTCACTCCTGCATCCCAGCACCTGCACACGGGATCACACCAGGGGAGGGAAGGATCCCTGTTGCAATGTAATGAAATAGTAGCACTCTGCTGGCCTCTTCAAATCAGAGTTCAGCAGCTCCTGGTGCTAAGGGAAGATGTGTCACTGAACTCCCTCTCTTATCTCCAGTGAGGACTTGTAAGTGCTGGGGTGCAGTTGAGTTTGCTGTCCCTAATTCCCTGGATCTCCCCATTCATACTCCTCATAAATGCAGATGTTCCCCCTCCCAATTCTCCAGCGCACAGCCACATCCTGATCACGTGCAATTTGCTGTGAGGCCTGGCAAAACATAACTGCTAGGTTTGCCTCCTGGTTTTCTCCTTTCATTGGCACTTTGAACACAGCCAAACCTCCAGAAGAGAAGTCTGGCTGTGGGGAACCTCCTAGGAGCAGGGATGCAGAGCATCTCAGCAGTTTTGTGCTCTGCACCACTGTGAGAGCTTTCCATGGAAAAGTCACAGGCAGCTTTGGCCAACATCCATTTCCTGGGAAAGAATTTCTTTCAGTTGTTTCTGAGGTGATCTCAGCTTTTTACCTTGGCCTGTCTTTATTATATTTCTTTTCTGCTAGAGCTTGCCTTTTCTTATTCCCTTCATTTGGAACTAGGTTAGCTGCCAGGTGCATCCGCATTCTTACAAGCAGATCCAGCTTCCCAGGTGTCTACACTCTTTTTTTGGTACTTCATAGCCTCTCTGGAGAAGTGGTTTGTGTTTGCTGTCAGCTGTAGTGGAGTTACTCCACTCACCACAGTCTTCAAAGATCTGGCTCTTTGCCTCTTTTTGATGTGGTCCCTCATTAGCTGGGTGACCCAAAGTATTTCAGCACCTGCCTCAGTACCTACAAGTACTCCCTGGCTGACCACCAGCTGACTTTTCCAGTGCCCTCAGGATCCAGAGAGATTTAACCTCTCCATGGACTTGCAGTGGATCTTTGCTGTGCATTTCCTATGGATCAGTGCACTCCTCACCATCCAGTTACTTTCCAATGTCATGTCCTTGGCGTGCCACATCCTCTGTAATGAGAGCTCGCTCTCGGTATCCCTGTCTGACTGTGCTGCTTTTTTTTTTCGTTGTTGAATACAGACATAGCATTTGGGAAGGCTCAGGCTGTGGGGACTGATTTCTGTGCTAGTGTCTCTAGGGCAGCATGGCTGTGTCTGTTTCTCCAGGAGATGCTCCTGTGTCTGTTGCAGGCAGGTGGGCAAAGCAGGCAGCTTTGGTTCCCCTCTGGACTGCTGGATACATAAACAAAGCCTCCTGTCCCTTTGTTACCAAGTGCCTTGTCCAGGCTCTATGAAATATGGGAATGTGTGTTCTCAAAAGTGTCTCTTGTTGCTGCCTGCTGGTGCTGTCTCTCAGTGGCAGCACACTCACTCTGCAGCCTTCAGGATTTTTTTGGCACAGTTGCAGTGGTCGTCTTGTGTTATCCTCTTGGCTTCAAGCTTGTGGTCTTGAGACAGGATTAGTCATGAGTGCAGACAGCACAGGGTCAAACAGTCCTGCTGATAATGACTCTAAAAACAGGGAGAGTGTAAGGAGCATCCAGCTTTCATTTATAGGACAAGTGGTGGTTTTTTGCTTTTATCTTTGCAAATCTTACTCCACCATGTGAGAGCAGACAGCTGTCAGTAGCCATGGCTTCTGAGTCAACATATCTCAGTGTTCACAGCTCCAGTCCTACCTGTGACAAAGCCATGGTCCCTGTCATGGTGGCCAGGCCTGCTCAGGATGTGCTGGCACCTGTCTTGCACACGTGCATCGTAAGCAGGCATGTACGCACACTGTGATACAACAGCCTGTGATGGAAACTACAGGCAGTGGGATTCCTATTGGAGCTACCTCATGCTGGGTTGTCTTAATTTTGTCATTTCCTATTGCGTGGCTGTTTGCTTAGTGCATATTCCAGGAGCAGCTGAAATGGAGCAGTACAGAGTGATGCTGGAGGTGTGTGAGTGACCCTAGCTCAGGGTTGTTCCCTGCTTTAAATTCCAGCTCCTGCCCTCAACTTATGGAAAGTACCACTTCCTAGTAATCAGGTCTGATCCAAGCAGCAAACACTTTCAAAATCAAGGTTTGCCATCTATGCAGTCATTTCCCTACAAGCTGCCCGTAAAATGCAGGGTTTTGTACTTTCTCAAGGCAGTCATGTTTTGTCCTGTTCTCTGGCTTGTACTTGTGTTAGGAAAATTTCTAGTGAAGTTCCTGTGCAGAAATCTTGCTGGGGCTGATTGCAAGGACAGTGCTTCCTAGCTTTAACACAGCCAGTTAAAATTCAGGCTGGTCTGGTCTTACAGGTTCAGCACTTCCAAGGACATTCCCAAGGCTTGCTGGGAAGTGAATAAGGAGCAGGGACATCAGACTGCAGCAGCTGATGTCAGATAGACTTGAGAGTCTCTATGGTTATAGTGAGCAGTGTCCATCTGCTCCACCTCTGCCTCGCCCATCCCATCTCCTGCTGCTGTCCTGCAGAGTTTTGTCAATGGTAGTTTGGATGTAGCCACTGCTTGGGGATGGGTGAGTGGGATGGACAAGGCCAGATGGGGCTGGCTGGCTCTGGGACCAAAGCCATTGCTCAGCATCTGATTTCAAGGGAGGCTGCCGGGCTGCCAGAGATGGGGCAAAAACTGAGGGCAGGTCACTCTGCTGCCTGGGGCTAGAGTGCTTGGAGTGTCAGAGCCCCAGGAGGGGCTGAGCCCCGGAACAGCTGTCACTGTGTGGCCTGGCAGGATGCTGAAGCTGTTTGTGCTTCCCTCGCAGGCGGTGCTTTGCTGCAGAATGGGCAGATGACAGCAGAGATTCAGGAAGAAGTGGCCTTGACCAACCTGGGCAGCAGCTCTGGGGCCAGCAAGCGCCACAGCGCTGCCGACAAGATGCACTTTCCACGGTCCAACCTGCAGACAATCACAACCCTGGGTATGCTGGGCCACCCTGGCCTTGTCCCCACTCCAGCAGGAAACCTGTGGCTGAAAGCCCAGTATGTCCCAGCCAGAAAACAGGATGTGCTGGCTACAGAGGGCCCTGCAGCCCCTGGAATGTCGAGCACACCTGCTGTCCTAATGCATGCCGCCTTCCCGTGTGCTTCTCTACACTTGCAGGCAGGGGGGAGTTTGGTGAAGTGTTCCTGGCCAAGGCCAAAGGTGCAGAAGATGGTGAGGGTGAAGCACTGGTGCTGGTGAAGAGCCTGCAGACGAGGGATGAGCAGCTGCAGCTGGACTTCCGGCGGGAGGCGGAGATGTTTGGGAAGCTGAACCATGCCAACGTGGTGCGGCTGCTGGGGCTGTGCCGCGAGGCAGAGCCACACTACATGGTCCTGGAGTACGTGGACCTGGTAAGGGCCCTGCCAGCAGTAAAGCAGGGACGTGACAGCAGTGGCAGTGGGGCCTGCAAGTGTGGCAACGGGCTGGCAGCACAGGGCAGCCAAGGTGTGAGGAGACCAGGCTGAGCTTACTGCTGTTCCCAGCCTCTGGAGGAGTCTCAAGGGGAATGGGAGTATCCTGCAAGACCTGGAAGTGACTTTGTCCTCTACATCTCCTGATTTCTGGTTTATGTCCTGGACTCGGCTATATAAGCTAAGTTGTGGGACTCCATGCTGCAGAATGGCTGTGAATGCTAAGGGCTGTTAGGAGTGTGGAGTTTGTAGGAGAGAAATAAATTTGAGGCATGAAAAATCTGGAGATTTCAGGCCTGGTTGACCTAATCTTAGCCAGTTGAGGCCCAGAAACAAGATACTGGCTTGCCCTACAAGGCAGGGACGGGGAGGACAGGCAGGAACCATGGATCAGGAGGTGAGGATCTGTGGGCCTGCCACATCCAGGCACTGCAGGAGCCAGTGAGCCTTGTCAGTATGTAGAGGTGCTGACTCTGAATTGCTGTCTGTCTCCCAGGGGGACCTGAAGCAGTTTCTGAGAATCTCCAAGAGCAAAGATGAGTCTCTGAAGCCACAGCCACTCACTACCAAACATAAGGTGACAGTGCAGCTTTGGAAGTGCTCTGGGGCTGGGGACCCTAAGGAGGGCAGCCAGTGCTGACAGCTCTCTGGGGTCAGGTGTCTCTGTGCACACAGGTGGCCCTGGGCATGGAGCACCTCTCCAACGGCAGGTTCGTGCACCGGGATTTGGCAGCCAGGAATTGCCTGGTCAGTGCCCAGCGGCAGGTCAAGGTCTCGTCCCTGAGCCTCAGCAAGGACGTGTACAACAGGTCAGGGAGCCTGACAGGGGAATGGGAGGGGCTGAAATGGCACCAGTCTCACTGCCTGCCTGTCCTGCCTGCAGCGAGTACTACCATTTCCGCCAGGCCTGGATCCCGCTGCGCTGGATGCCACCTGAGGCTGTGCTGGAAGATGAGTTCTCCACTAAGTCAGATGTGTGGTCCTTTGGAGTGCTGATGTGGGAGGTCTTCACGCATGGGGAGATGCCCTACACTCCACTGGCAGATGATGAGGTCCTAGCAGGTATGTGGAGTACCTTGTGGTGTCCCTGGAATTGTAGTCTCCTTGCTTTTCATGTGGTAAAGGGGGCCGGACAGCCTGTATGACAGTGCTGGTCTGGCTGGGGAGGCTGTCCCAGCCTGCACGGAGAACCGCTGCTCTCCTTGCATCCCCCAGAGAGGATCACACCCCTTGCCAATGGCCCTTTGGACTTTTCTTTCATGCCAGGTCTGCAGTCAGGAAAGACGAAGCTGCCGCACCCCGAGGGCTGCCCCTCCCGCCTGGCCAAGCTGATGCAGCGCTGCTGGGCCCCCAGCCCTAAGGACCGGCCCTCCTTCAGCGAGCTTGCCACCACCCTTGGGGACAGCCCAGCTGACAGCAAAGCCTGAGCCCCCCAGCCCTTGCTGGTGAAGGATGTGGCGGGGTGGGCAGGGGCCTGTGTGTGTCTGGGGAGCCCCTGGCACTGCCACAGCCCCTTGCTGAGCCTGACCCCGATGCGCCAGCGAGCAGCTCAGCATCAGCAGCTGCTGGACTCAAAGCACAAGCCAGTGTACCCCAGCCCCACCCCCTCCCCAGTGGGTCCCAAAAGACAGCCCTTGCTGCCTCCTGCTCCCTGCCTGCTCAGCCCGGTGCCCTTAGGCTGCTGGTGTGGATGGAGCGCAGCTGCCCCTCCCACGGCGAGAGCTTGGGCNTTTTCATGTGGTAAAGGGGGCCGGACAGCCTGTATGACAGTGCTGGTCTGGCTGGGGAGGCTGTCCCAGCCTGCATGGAGAACCGCTGCTCTCCTTGCATCCCCCAGAGAGGATCACACCCCTTGCCAATGGCCCTTTGGACTTTTCTTTCATGCCAGGTCTGCAGTCAGGAAAGACGAAGCTGCCGCACCCCGAGGGCTGCCCCTCCCGCCTGGCCAAGCTGATGCAGCGCTGCTGGGCCCCCAGCCCTAAGGACCGGCCCTCCTTCAGCGAGCTTGCCACCACCCTTGGGGACAGCCCAGCTGACAGCAAAGCCTGAGCCCCCCAGCCCTTGCTGGTGAAGGATGTGGCGGGGTGGGCAGGGGCCTGTGTGTGTCTGGGGAGCCCCTGGCACTGCCACAGCCCCTTGCTGAGCCTGACCCCGATGCGCCAGCGAGCAGCTCAGCATCAGCAGCTGCTGGACTCAAAGCACAAGCCAGTGTACCCCAGCCCCACCCCCTCCCCAGTGGGTCCCAAAAGACAGCCCTTGCTGCCTCCTGCTCCCTGCCTGCTCAGCCCGGTGCCCTTAGGCTGCTGGTGTGGATGGAGCGCAGCTGCCCCTCCCACGGCGAGAGCTTGGGCGTCCCTGCTCACCACATCCATCTCCGCCGGCCTGGCCCGGCTCTCCCTCCGTCCGTCTGTGCTAGGCATGCCTGCCTTCCCCTTCCCCATGGGGACAGGCCAGCCAACAGGAGCACAAAGTGCCTGGCATATGAAGGAGCTCACTACCTTTCCCAGTTACCCTGTGCCTTTTTTTGTACTTATGACTCTGGGCAGAGCCCCCTGTCTCCCTCTTCCAGAGCGCTGACTCCTCCCTACCATAGTATTTCTGTTACTGGAATGCAGCCTAGAGTGGGTTAGTTTGTTTGCTTGAGTGGAGGGTACTGCAGCCAAGAAGGGTTGGGTTTTGTTGGGTTTTTATGTGCTGCTCTCAATAAAGAAGGCGCTTTTTTTTTTTGGGTTTTTTTTTTGTCTTTGTAAAATACTGCTGTCAGATAACGGTTTTCCTCCACATGGCTCCTAGAAGGGGTTTGGGGCTCGTTCCTCAGCTGTGTTTAACCCCTTTGCCCCCTTCTCAGGTGAATCTGAGATGCTGTTCCCAGCCCTGTGTGCCCTGAGGGAACACTGTCCCTCAGCACTTACTTTCTCTCTGGGCAGTCATGAGTTGCTCTCCAAGAGGGACTTGTCTCAAGAGAAAATGTCCCTCTCAAGACTCCAAGCAAACAACCACTCACGGACATGTTGATTGGCTGCCCCCACTTCAGGTACTGTTTGGGTTTGTGCACCCACCTCTGCAGCCTGGGGCAGCTTCACAGCCCACACTGGGTTGTGGTTTTGTACAGGAGATTTCAGCTGCTGCTTCTTGCAGGATGCTAGCAGGGCCAGGCCTGGATGGGGACCCTGGGGGATATCCTGCAGTCACATGTGGCCTGCAGCCCTCTTCTCTGTGCTAATGGCCCAGAACAATGGCAGGGTCCTGGCAGTCTCTTCTTGGGAGAGGAAAGGTGTGCACATGGTGTACAAAAAGCCCCAATCCCCACAGCATGAACATGAGCCAGGCCAGCGTGGGCTCGTCCCCCTAGAGCTGGAGTGAGGCACTGGGACCAGCAGTTTCACTTGGCTGCACAGCTCTGTGTTGGGGGTTATATAGACAGATCATCTGAGCTTTTGCAGGAGGCCTGATGGGGCTGAACTGGAGGCAGTGGGCATAAGCTGCACAAGGGACATTCAGTCTGGGTATTGGGGGAAATGCTTCCTCTCAAGGGTAATAAAGGTCTGAGTCCCAGAGAAGCTGTGGCATCTCCATCATCATCGTCAGAGATACTCAATCCTGGACCAGAGAAGTCCTGAACTACCCAGTATAGTTGGCTCTGCTTTAATCAGGGATGGACCAGAAATGTCCAGGATCCTCTTCCCATCTCTGGTACCCAAAGAGTTTATGGAGATGCTGGAGGGGGAAAAGTGCTCATTTCTTGAAATGAGCTGGCTCTGAGCTCAGATTTGGTCCAGGCTCGGAAACTGGGTGCAGGCAAGTTTGCTGGCAGTTGCTCTGCCAGTTATCAAAGGTGTTTGTCCCTTTTCCAACACTTGCAGGTGGGAGATAGGGATTCTTCCCAAGCCAAGGTCTCTCAGCAAGCTAAGCTGTGGCAGTGGCTGGGTGTTGTCCCCTCTCTAGAGGAGGACAACCAAGTCTAGTTCACTGGCCCTGGTGCTGCCTCGCACAGTAGGCTTGGCAGCAGGTGACTGCCACCCTGACCCCTGGCTGCCTTCATGACCAGAGGGCCTGGCCACAGGGTGGGACTGGTGGCACTGTGCATGCTGGGCAGACCTGCTGGGGACAGAGGGATCAGGATGTGCCTTTCCTTCTACCCCTTGCAGCCTCATGTCCTTGTTTTTCCCCCAGTCCCTCCTGGTGTGTGTGCAGCCCTTCTGAAGCATGTGAGTGTTGTGCTACTGCTGCTTATGTGTTCTCCAACTTGCAAGTGACCTGTCTCATGCATTTGGTGTTGTTTGATGTCTTTTTGTTCCATTTCTCACATCCATTCCATTCCTGTGGACTTTCCTGTCTCTGTCCTTCCTTCCAGGTAGGAACACTGCACTCTGTGGGCTGATTCCTGTAGCCAAGCCACTTGTGGTGGCCTAGCCAAGCAGAATCTCAGCCCTGCCATGACTAAAGACCAGAGATACCAAGGATTTTGGGGGTACCACCCTCGTTCTGCCAGCTCTGTGCATGCAGGCATCTCATGTGGTGGGAGGGTAGAGCGTGGCTGCAGGGAGCTGGTTCTGTGAGCAGCGTCAGGATTGGGGGCTCTGCTTTATCCCAACACATCCTGGAGGCTCCACGGCCTGTTTGCAGTCAAGACCTGGTGACTGCAGGGAAGCACCCAAATGGAAGTCACCAAAGCTAGGACAAACTCCAGACCCAAAGAGTACAAAATGATGGGGGTTGGGATTGTGTATTTTTGGGAGTGATGTCATGAAAAAATTCTGTATCATTGGGGAGGGGAGAGAGGTTGGCCAAAGTAATTGGAAACAGCAAGCTGAGCAAATACAGTCTCAGCTAAAGGTGGTGGAGCAGAGCAGGGAATCAGAGAGCCTGCAGGAGCATGAGAGCACTTGAGCAGTTGACAAGAGGTGGGATCCAGTTGCCTCAGCCCAAACTGAAGGAACATCTTACAGAAGACCATGTTTGGTATCCAGAGCCAGAAAGAACCACATGGCTCCATCAGAGCCCAGGTCCACCTAGAGAGCCATCAGCTGTGACCAAAATGGAACATTTACTGAGTGGTGGAAGAGAACAGCAAGCAGATGTGTGTTAGTCCCAATGAACAACTCCCTAAAGCATAAAGACATCCAAACCAGACATTTCCAGCAGTCCCTGAGGTTTTCTCTTGCCCTGAAGTTATCCAAATTCCCCCTGCACCGCTGCATCCTTTGAGCACCCCTGGTCCACGAGTGCTATGCAGCTTGAGGAAGGGCTTCTTGGCTGGCTCTGATTTCCTCTTCTGCAGCTGTGTCAGGCACTTGTGTGGAAACTAATGGGCCTTAATTGTCCTAAACAGCCTCATCTGGGACTTCCCCACACTCCTGAGCTGCATTTAAGCTCAAGCCTGTGCTTCCAGGTTTGTTTTAAGCAAGCTTGTAGGTGTTCCTGTTTTGGCCTTGCCTCCAGCCCTGTCCTCTAGGCAAATATAGTAGCCTTATTGTCCAGGCAGGATTTTGGCTCTATCTCAGAACCAAGTGGATGCTGGATTTAGTCCATGGCTTGCTCTGTGGATGGCCCCTGATACCAACACCTTTTGCTGCTCTGCTCAGGTACTGTGGGTTTATACCTGTTCATGAGGACATGGGGTCACCCCTCAGGGAGCAGCCCCATTCCTGCACCTGTCTGTTGACCAAAAAAAAAAAAAAAATTAATAAAGGCCATAACCTAGTTTTGCATGTGCAACTGTACCTCTGTTCTAATTGTTACTGCTCACAGAAGAGATCTGGCTGTTAAAAGAAAGAGCAGGTTACTGTATTCAGCAGCAATCAGAAAAAGCAGCTGGAATATCAATAGTAGGAAGATCAGGAACAGGATGGAAACCATCACAACCCCAGCACCCAGCTGCAATATGGATGAAGAGCTGGAAAAGGGTGAAGAAGCACTTGTTGCAATGCCCTAGAGGAGGATTGAAAATGGGAGGCAGAGGTCTGGGGTCATGCTGGCAGCAGGGTCTGTGCTCCTGTGGAGCTGTCAGGCAGCTTGTCTGGAGGGAACTTTGGGGGAAATTAGGTAAGAGAATTTAAGGTATAGTATCAAGTGCTACGCCCTAAAACTGTGTAAGAACAGGGCTAGAAATGGGAATTTTATGATGCTGGGGTTATAAATGAGAAAATCCCTGAAGGCTGAAAACTTGCTTTGAGCTGCTTCCAGTTGTCAGTGGCTGCTGGTTTGGTTAAGGGAGGACCTGCTGGTAACTTGTGTCCTGTGGGTGATGGTGGCTTGGGGACAGGGCTTGGCTCTCCAGGGTGGGTCTGACTGCCTTGGTCAGAGACTGGCATCCCAGGAAGCCAGGGCAGGCTGAGGCTCTGGGCCTGTTCAGAGCACAAGGACAGGCACCTTGGAAAGCATCCACAGGATGAGGCTTGGGAAGGAAAGGACTGGAGCAGAAGGGATGAGCCAGCCCAGAACGAGCCAGGTCTCACCTTTTGCCTGTGTAGACACTCATGCAGCTTGGGGAGCAAAAGACCTTGCAGTTGGAAGGCCCAGGGAAGAGAAGGAGGAAAGGAGTGTGTGGCTGTCCCATGAGCAAGAGAAAACCAAATCCTGCTACCTGCAGTGACTGCACACTTGTGCTGAGCAGGCAGACCGCCCTGGCTGTGGCTGTCAGACCCGTGTGTTCACTGTTCCCAGGCTGAGGGTCCTGCTGACCCTCTCTCAGCCTGGCAGGACACGGTGAGGCCTCAGTCTCACCTGTGCCAGGTGTAGCTTGTGCTCAGCTTGAAGGGAGGGTGGCCAGGGCATGTGATGGGAGGCATGTGAGCTCCAGCAGCCCTGCTGGGAGCTATAAATGGCATGTGTGCTCACTGGAGGAGCATGGCTGGCGGGAGGAGGGGGAGGCGGTGGTGGCAGTGAGGGGGGTGCTCGGGTTTGCAGTTACTCCCTTGCTCTGTGGGAGGTTGGCCCTGGGCTGTGGGGGACAGCTGTGAGGGCTGGTGCTGAGCGAGCGTGTCCTCTGAGCCATGAGGCAGACATGGAAAGGGCTGGAGCGAGCTGCAGAACCCTCCATGGAGAGCCCGGGACACCAAACCGGGCTGTGGCGTTGTGGCTATGGCGCTGCTGCCAGAGCTGGGGTCTTGTCCTGGGCCGCAATTCCCGTTTGTAGGACAGGGTGTGTCCTTTTCTCAATTAAGGATTCTCTGTCTGTCCTCACAACTTATCTGGGGCCGTGCTGTCCCTCTCGCACCTTCGCCGACCCACACGCAGCGTGTCTTGCACGCAGTTGTCCTGCGTGGGCTGTCCCTCTGCTCTGGAGGTCCTGGGTCCCACCCGCAGGGGGATGTGACCTGTGCCAAGTGCTCGAAGCCATCTGACGTGCAGAGCATGAGCCGGGGTGTGACCAGCCCCTTCCCACCCGGACAGGTGCTCTGTCCCACCATGGGCGGCCGTGGTACAGGAGCACAGCCTCGCCCCGGCGGGTGGGAAGGTTGGTGTGGCCCGTCCCGTTAAATGGCAGATCTGTTTTCTGCGGGATAGGGATCAGCCTGTGCCTCAGCAATCTGTGTTTGGGACATCTCTGCTGCAGCCCTGTGCCCTGAGCCCCCACGTGCCCGCCACACCCTCTCGGTGCCTCTGCAGCCGCCGGACACAAATGGACGACGGCACGTTGTCCCTCGCAGGCTGTGACAACAGCCGGGGTGCGGAGCTGCCTGGAGCGACAGCCGGTGGCATCGCTGGGAGTCGCGGAGCCGCAGCTGGCTGGGTCCTGAGGATGGCGAGGCACGCAATCTTTGAGCCACATGGTGTGTCCCCTACGAGGACCGTGCCCGAGGCCGGCGTGCCGGGGCTGGCGGCGGGCGGGGCTGTCCCGGGGCTCGCCCGCGGCCCGGCCCG
>VZRH01004898.1:75636-92151 GCA_013397555.1 Urocynchramus pylzowi
TTTATCTGGCTTCTGAAACAGTATTGCCCCGGAAACGGCGGCGGCTTCCCCGTCCCGCGGGCGGGACCGGGGGGGCGGCCCGGCACCAGCCCCTTCCGGGGGGCTGCGCGGGAGCCCCCGGGGCCGGGGCACGCCGGTGGGCTCGGCGGTCCCCAGGCGTGTGATGTGCCCGGGGAGGCCCATCCCGGTGCAGCGTCCAGCGTCGGGCCGGAGCTGGCCGGTGCCCTCGGGGCCCCTCGCTGTGAGCCGCCACCAAAACACCGAGTGTTCGGTGGCACAGCTGGACTGCCCTGCCCTGCCCCCGGTAGGACTGCCTGCTTCGGCCACGGAAGGGACCGACGCCACGTCCCGGCCGGTCCAGAGTGCTATCTGTAGTTCCTGGTGTGCAAAGACAGATTAGAAACTTGGGGGATTTCGGGTGCTGCTGTCGGATCTGCATCCCCAGTGATGCTCATAGCATCTTCTGAACATCTGGGTAGTGCTGCATCGCAGCTCAGCTGGGCATCATGCACCCTGGGAAGGTGGGAATGGGTGTGAGGTACTGCTGGGCACATCCTGGAGGTATGGGACCACGGGATGTGGAATGAGGCCATCCTGCCTGTAGAAGTTTGTGTGAGAGCACTGAGTGTGCTGTGATGGCACATGAAGAGTGCCCTTCCGAGTCCACAGGTATTGTTCACCTGGGGCATGGTAGCCTCGCTGCAGGGCTGCTTGGGTGCAGCTGTGCTCAGAGGTCTGGAGCCTGAGAGGGAAATCTGGGTCGGAGCCTGGATGGGGTGTTGGTGAGAGGAATGAGGTAGCAGAGAGGTGTGCCAAGTAACATCACTGAGAGGTGAGGTGAGGAGGTATCCAGACACGTCTGGAGAAGCCAGTGGGATTTCCAGAATGGAGACAATCCCGTGTTCCCATGTTATCAGGCTGCTGTACTGAGGGGATCGCTGTACCCATGGCCTCTTGGCAGGCACATCCCCTAAGGGTGTGCTCAGGGGGATGGGAACACAGCATGGGGCAGTTCAACCTGTAGGGAGCCAGTCTTGGGTTGATTTTAGAGGCCACAGCTCCTCTGAGGTGGCAGGGAGCTGAAGCTGGTGTGAAGAGAAGGAAAGCCATTGTGGGAACATGCAGGGATTCTTGTCCTGCGCTGTTGTGTTGTCCCTGTTGTCTGTTGTCCCTGTCACATGTGACTCCCTGTTCTTCCCTTGTCCTGCTGGCAGGCCTATGAGCTCTCCACGCTGACTGGCACTCAAGTCCTGCTGTTGGTGGCCAGCGAGACGGGCCATGTGTACACGTTTGCCACACGGAAGCTGCAGCCCATGATCACCAGCGAGACGGGGAAGGCGTTGATCCAAACATGCCTCAATTCCCCGGACTCGCCCCCACGCTCGGACCCCACCACTGACCAGCGCATGAGTGCCACTGGTTTTGAGGAGACGGACCTCACCTACCAGGTGTCCGAGTCGGACAGCAGCGGGGAGACCAAGGTAATGTTCCTGGGCACCCAGGGAGGCGTGGGCTGTGCTGGGAGCCCTGATCATCCCCAGCCCTCTTTAAATAGCAGCGCTGGGAGCTGAGGATGAGTCCCCTTTCGCTGGGACTGCAGGGAGCTTGTGTCATGTCATCTCGGGGGCTGGCTGGCTCCTTGGCTGATGGTAGCTGTGATTGGAAGAGGGAGGGAAGCGGGTGGCAGGTATCCTGGTCCTGGCCCTTGCAGCGTGGCTCCCCACTGGCCCAGCCCACCCCCCTGGCCAGCTTTCAGCACTGTTATCTCTCCCCAGGCGTCTCCATGCTCTCACACTCATTGATAAAAATTTGATTCTGCCTCCATGGCCTTATAAGGCCTGGTTTCCCTCGCCAGAGTCCCTGGCAGGGCCCCTCACATTCCTTATAAGCTGCAGCTGTCTCTTGCTTTGGTGCTGTTTTGGAAGGGGGCAGGGAGGACATGGGGAATGGAAACATTTGGCTGGACAGACCATTTCTGCTCCCTGCCTGTTGTCCCTGCAGACGCTGGCCCTTGCCTGCCCGTGTCACTTGTGGCCTTTTGCCCAGGGTGGCCTGGCTGTGGGTGCACGGTCGGGCAGAGTCAGCTTTTCTGCTGGAAGGGCCCTGTCTTGTCCCTGCACTCCCTGGCACTGTTCCTCAGAGCTGTGTCCCACATCCCTGCCGCTTCCTTTGCAGGCTGGGGCTCAGATCCACAGGTGCTTGGAGATGGGAGGCAGGAAAGTTTGTGGTGCAAGACTGGGATGCCATGCTGAATTTGGGGCTCTGCTTCCCAGGCCTGTGTGCAGTTCTGCTGGGTGCTGGGAATTGGAACGTCCCTACTGTACCTGTGCTGGTGTCGTGGGTACCAGGCTTGTTGCAAAAGTGTCCTTCCATTGGCCTTGTCATAGGAGCTCTCCAGCTGTCTGTGCTCAAGCCACGACATTGTTGCTGTGCAGTAGCCTCTAGACATTGAGCAGACAGAACCTGGAGACCTCTGCTGTAATTGCAAAGGTAGTGAGTGCAGCCCTGAGATATGCCCAACATGCCTGGGGCTGCTGGGGTATTCAGCTGCCTGGTTTTGTGACAGCTCTGGTCACGGTGCTGCTGGGTACCCCCTGTTCCTCAATGTCCACTCCCCCACATGTGTGCAGTGCTGCACCAAGCAAAAGCTTATTGCTGCTGAGCCCTGTGAAACATCAGCAGCCCCAGAGACCCCTGCAGGCAGAGGAGCTGTGGTGGGCCAGAGTGTGGCTGGAGTCTCTGTGCTGTAGCCCTTAACAGTCCTTGAGAACGGCTCCTGCTGATGGGATCCCAGCAGCAGTCCTGGCTGTCCCGGTCTGTCATGTCTTCCCTGGCTGCCTCTGGTTGCTAGTGTAAGCTGTGCCAGCCATATCCAGTAGGCAAAGAAGCCTTCTAACACCAGCAATCTCTCCTTTGTGCAGCCTGTGTTTGTAAGGACTTGTGCCTCCTGGGCTTCTCCTGAATGAAAAGGCAAGTCCTGTGGGCATTTCGTAATGAGGCAACTTACCTGTCCTTGGCATGAGACGTGACCACATCATATCCTTTTGTACTCTTCCTGGAAGTACTGCTAGATGGCCCCGAGGGAACTGTGCCCCTGGGGTGCAGTTACTCTGCAGAGACCTTCTTAACACAACTTCTCTATTCTCACTGTCTGATGCAACCCTGAAAGCTCCATCCCAGTGCTAATGCTTAGTGTGGGGTGCCTTATGGCCACAGCCAGCATTTGATGAGAGGCTGGAGGACCCCTATGGCCCTGCCTTCTGCTTGGCATTCTGACTAAATCCACCTCTGGCTGGCTGAGAGTCCCTGTCATGGCAAGCCCTGGGGCTGGGGACAAGGGCTGTCCTGTTGTGCCTTCTGCAGGCCTGGAAGCCTGGTTGGTGGTCAGGCAGAGACCAGCTCAATTCAGACAGACCAAGAAATCTTCTGAAGATGAAAGGAGCCTGTGGATGGGCCATGGCTGGGTGGCTGGTGCTTGCTGGTGGGTGAGTGGTGCACAAGGCTGGGTTACAGATGCCTCACTGGAGGAGGTGGCAGGAGATTCAGTGCCTGGATTGTCAGGTCTAGCCACATGGGATGCTCCAAAAGACTCCCTGGCCTTCTTGTGTGAACTCTGCTTCCCAAGATCTCTGTATGGACAAAACCTGCTTGTGTTCAGTGCTGCAGCAGAGTGGGAAGAGCAACACAGCCAGGCTGTCACCTGCAGTCAGCAGCCTGCTGGTTATTCCTCTGTGCTACACCAGCAGCAGCTCTGAAATCCTCCTGCTGTGCCAGACCCAAACTCCCTGCTGCAGTGCTGGGACTGGGGCTCGCTGTACTTTTGAGACAGCAGCTGTATCCTCATGATGATACCTCCTTCATCTTTTGCAGGCCCCAAAGGACACTGCCTGCATGCAGTCTCCTGGGTGTGCTTGTGTGGGAAAGGATATTTTGGAAGGAGCTCAGAGGCTCTAGGTTGGGGTGAGAGCATGGGGGTAGCCCTGATCTGGTCATCTCTCTGGAATGGGAAAACATGGGACTTTCTACCGCATCTCGAACGCAGACCAGGTGTTGGAAACCAGACTGGGATTTCCCATATACCTCTGAGGCCTGTGGTCCTGCTACACCTGTGTAATAATTCTGTCTAGGGGGTCTGGGCTATGCTGAACAGCATTGCCTCAGGCACTCCCTAAAAGCTGTGGAGTGGGATTGTTTCTGTCCCCAAGACCCTGCTGTGGTCCAGGATGGGCATCAGCTGGCCTGGTCTGTGCCCTGTGACCCACTCATGCTGCAAAGCAGTTGTGAGGGTCTGGGCAGACACCTGCTGCTGTGCTGCACCTCTGCTGTGTGCCGCTTCCTCAGACACTGAGGTTGGCACTGAGCTGGAATGGATGTGCAGCTGGATTAGGAAGGGAAGAGCTATCAGGGCTGCTGCTGTCCATGGCCCCTTGGGTGATGTCTGCTGAAGTGACCCATGACTTGCCTCATGCATGTGGTCTGGGCTTTGCAGGGTGCTGGGAAAAGCCAAGGTGCCCAGGGGATCACTGAGGCATCCCAGGGAGTCATGAGGAAATGGCAATGGGTGTCCAATCCCAAAGTCTCTCTCAGCTCTCTTCTTGTATTGGGAGCTGTTGCTGCAGCCCAATAGAAGCTCAGTAAAGATGGGAGGAATCTGAGTCTCAACAGGGTCAGAACAGGGAGGGCAGAGATGGGCTGTGCATGATTCAAGTCTGTTGCTGCAGCATCTCTGCCAAGCACCTCTCTTTTGTACTGAGATTTGCCCTTGTGCTTCTGGGGAGCCCTGAGAATCTCCCTGAGTAGAGTGCTATGAACTTTCTGGGATGCCTTCTCCAGGCCTGGGAGTATGGAGTATGACTGGGTGCTAAGTGCCCTGGCTGGCTGGGGGTTATATCTCATGGGTATATTACTCTTGAGCTATAGCTGGGCATGAGGAACCCTGGCTTTTCCAACTGGGAACAGCACCTGTCCTGCCCAACTCTGCTCTGGCTCCCTAGCGGGCTGGGGAGAGCTCTGCCCTGTCACCCACGTGGGGAGGGCACCGCAGCCTCCCATGTCCCATGTGGGGTGGCAGGAGTTAGTGGTTGAGCTAATGGAAAGTGCCTCTGCTGGGCTTTGCTCTGTTATCACGTGCCTCTGCTAATTTGGACTTCAGGGACTTCAGTGCCAAGGCAGAGGGGTGTTGCTCTCCTCCCTCCCTGGGCCCTCGGGCATGACTGAGTGCCTGGGATTGGATCCCCCTGTCCAAAATGGGCTGCCTTCCCTTTTTTAGCTGTTCGTTGAGCTGTGAATTCCTTGCTCCTGGCAGCTTGACAAGCTGGGAACAAGGCTTAGCACGTGGGAGAGCTGGGCCCACCAGCTGCAGTGGGAGGGGTGGGAGTGTGGCAGCCTTAACTCTTCCCAGGCGTGCTGGCAGCTGTGTCAGGGCATGGGGACAGCAGGTTGCCTGTGGTCTGTGACATGGGCTCCTGTGAAGCAGTGCCTTATCAGTGTGCTCTTGGCCAGGTGAGCAGGGCAGGAGAGGAGTCATGAGCACCCTGGGTATTCCAAAGGGGGTTTGGGGGAATGGAAGGAAGTTAGGTGATGTGTGACTGCCAGAGGCAGCGGGAGTCATGCTGGGCTTGGTTGGTTCCTGCAGATCCAAGGCACAGCCAGCCACGTGCTTTGTGGCTGTGGAAACTAAAGTGTTACTGCACTTTGGCACACACATTCCTCCCTTGTTCCCACACCTGGGATGCCAGTCTCTCAGGCCAGTGTTGGCCCAGCACAGAGCCCTTTTCGTGGTGTTCAGCTCCTCTGGCAGTGCTGTCTTCGGACAGGACCGTGCTGGCTGTAGTGAACACATGGGGTCCTTGGGAAGCATTTGCCTCATTCCCATCTCCTGCCAGTGGATTGGCAAATAGGTGCTTCCTATGGTCAGGTTCTCCTGGCCTTTGCTTCAGGACAGGAGTGTGTGGAGGCATTCCCCAGGGCTTGCCAAAGCTGCTGGCAGGGCTGGGTTTGGGAGTCCCTAGTGTCCAGGTTTGCCTTTGGTCACCTCTGCCCTGTCACTTCCAGTGTACAGCTGCTTTTAAGAGCCAGTTCTCAGCTTGTTCTTGGTCGTGTGTTTCCTGCCTTAAGGGAAGTGGTGTGTGTTCCTGACAGGAGACTCTGTGCCTTTATATTTGTCTCTGCAAGGGCTGCTTTTGCCTGGTGTGTGCCAAAAAGAGGCTATTCTCTTCTTAGACATTTTGGGGACTCCTGGGGAGTGGAACGGTTGCTTTGTCCCCTAGTGTGTTGTAGGGAAGGCTCTCAGGGGACCTCTGTGGCCCTGGGCCAGCATCCAAAGTTTATGTGGAGCTCTCTCCAGCTCTCCTCATGTTTGTGCAAGCAGCTCTTCTCTGCTCCCCTGGCTCTGCTCCATGTGCTGGCAGCAGGCTGTGGGGGGTATGGTTTGGCAAGGGGATGATGCAACCTACAGAGCCTGATTTGGTCTCATGGGCTGGTCTGAGCTGTCACAATCTCTCCTTTTGCAGGACGCCCTGAAGCCCGCGTTCACTGTCACCAACCTGCCGGGAACAACGTCCATCCAGACAGCCCCGACCACCTCGACCTCCATGCAGGTCAGCAGTGGCCCGTCATTCCCCATCACTAATTACCTGGCGCCAGTGTCTGCCAGCATCAGCCCCAATGCCGTCACCAGTGCCAACGGGACCGTGCTGAAGACTACTGGAGCCAGTGCAGTGACGTCCGGGGGCCTCATGCCGATACCCACTGGCTTCACCCTCATGTCAGGTCAGTGCCTTTAGGGACTGACGACTGCGTCCGTCCACGTCCGCACCGGGAGCGCGTTGCTGTTCTCTCCAGGGGAGAGGAGACCTAGTGGCAGAAGGGAAGCAGAGTGGTTGCTGCTGTAAGGTGAGCCCGGCTGTGATTCCGTGCCCAAACCCAGCCAGGCCAGTGGCCGGAGAAGGGTCACCTAGTGACTGTTTGTTTAGAGTGCTACCAGCTGGCCCTGCTGCTGGGAGGTGGCAGGGAGCTGAGCTGGGACCCCAGGGCAGCACCGAGAAGCCTGGAGGGAGTGAAAAGAGCTGGTGATGACGAAGCCTTTCTTTCTCCCTCCTTTCGGCAGGCGCTTCCCTTTCTCCAGGGACCCCTACCATTCCTCTCCCTCAGTTACAGCCGCACTCCCTGGCTCTTTCCAGCCAGCAGGGCCAGCTGGTCACGGGTACAGCTGGACAGCTGCAGCAGGCACAGCAGACAGTCTTCCACTTCCCTGCCAGAGCTGGAGGGCATATTGTGTCACTGACAGGTCAGCACTCGCTTCTCCTCCTCTTGCTAGAGATGGGGGGATGGAGGTGTCCGTGGGGTCCTGGGCCTGGCCACAGAGCTGACCCCTGACTGGGAGCACAGAGGAGGCAGAGCACAGGGAACCCTGGCTGTGGCTGCTGGGGAGAGAAGGGAAGACAGGGTAGAAAATGCTTGACATAAGCAGGAGCAGCATCCTGGGAGATGCAGACCAAGGCGAGCAATAGATTTTAAGTCTCCTTCCCCAGGGCGTGGCCTGTGGCTTACAAAGGCAGCAGAGGCAGGTCCCTAGTGCAGCTGTGCTGAGGATGAACTGTGCTGCTAGAACTGATGGAGGGATAGCACATAGGACTGAGGTGCCCAGTGTTTTTTTTGTTTAGTGCTGGCATTTGGCTCTGAGCAGCTGCCCTTGCTTCTGTGTTTGTATCTGCAGTCAGCCACTGAACCACAGTGAAGAGGATAGGTTAGGGGAGACCCAGAGCAGAGTAATGGTGCTGCTCTGCTACCTTGTGTGCACTGTCCTTTGTAGGAATTTCTTCTTGTTCTGAGTTAAGGCTCTCCAGGTGTCTGTTCTTGGGCTGGACGTGTTCCTGGATGAAGTTTCAGAGTAGGGCAGGGCTCTCCTTTGTGGTGGCATCCATCATCTGAGGACCAGCGCTGAGTGACACAGTATTTTATTTCTCGTGTCCTGCCTGTTTGTACCTAAGTTCATAACTCTGGTAACTTCTGTGGTTTCTTGGAATGCTTAAGGCTCCTGGGGGCCTGGGCAGACAGCAGGTTCCCATTCAAGGGAACTGGATTTCCCTTGAGGTCTGGAGGAGGCGAATAACTGATGTGTGTTGTGTGGGGAAATGCCCAGTCTGAGCAAGCTGGCCAGTGATTCTTGCTCTCTGGCATCCCTTGCTCTTCTCTCTGGAGGCAGGACCTCAGCCTTAGGAGACCTTTCTGTGCTGTGTTTCTGGACCTGAAGTGCTTTGCAGGGAGTGGTCTGGGATGGAGGCTGTGTGGCCTGCAGCTCTGGGATGGACTCCTTGAGACCAGTGGTTCTCTGATCCCTCTGTAGGGCACTGTGATGTCCTTAAGGTCACAAGAGGGGTGAGTGCTGCACCCTGAGTGCTCTGTGGAGGATGGAGCTGGGCTCCAGGGTGTGAAGGCAGCAGAGCCCAGCTGGCGTGGGCATTTGGGCTCTTGTGGTTCCACTCGGTGCAGCAAGGTGATCCTTGCAGAACTGGCTTCTCTCTGGGAATGAAAGCTCCCTTTCCTCCTGGCCCTCTCCTCCCAACATCTATTTTGTGTCTTGGTGGAACCAGGAATGGCAAGGAGGATCCCGGATGTTCTTGAACCACGGCTGGGAGTTGGGCAAAAGCTGTTGTGGCCTTTTCTTCACTCTTGGAGCTTTGTAGGCCATTTAACCCCTTCTTGGCCCACGTGCCAGGACAGAGCAGGTTTTGGTCTCTGCTTTCTGCCACACACTGTTTCTGTGTGGCCTCCCCCGGTGCAGCACAGAGCGGTGCTGTGCAGCTGTGTGCAGCCACAGAAGGACTGGGGGGCTTTCACATGGCCCAGAGTGCCTGTATCCCTGTGGAGCATCAGGCTGACAGGCTCCTCTCTCTCCCCAGGTGGTACCATGGCTCAGCAGGTTCCAGTCCAGGCAATCCAGGTGCACCAAGCACCGCAGCAAACGTCTCCCTCTAGTGACAGCAGCACTGACCTTACCCAGACCTCTTCCAGCGGAACAGGTATTGGTAACCACCTTCTGTCTGCCTTCCTGACCACTGCTGAAAACAGCCCACACCAGCAGGCCTCATGCCTGCTCCCTGGCCAGTTTCCTTCTTCAGGCCAGCTCTATCCAAGGCTGACCGTTTCCCAGGCCTATTGATCCCTGTTGCCAGGTCCTGTGCTAGCCTGTATCCCTATGCTGGGCATAGGGTGCTTTACAGGGGATTTCAGAGCCTCTCCAGATACATGGTCTGCTCTCACTTGCAGCATAGAGCTGGGAACAGGTTGCTGGGTTCTCAGGGGGTTTCTTAGTGAGCCAGCATTGCCTCTAGCACAAGGCATTGGCTCACATCTACTTGAGACTTCCACTATGCAGAAGACATCTCTTTGTCTGCAAAATCTGAGTTCAGGTGCCTGGATGCAGTCTGAATCTAGTTCAACAGCTCTATTAAAGTTTCATTGGGGAATTGAGATACAAGTTGAATTTAGTCCTGGGATATTTGGCTACCATGTTTTCCTGCCCCTTCGTACTCATGAAAGGAGAAATTTGAGCTCTCCTGCTTGATCTCTGGGGCTTTTGCCTGAGAGCTTGGAAGACAAAGATGGGTGTCTCCATGCACCGTGCTTCAGCCCGGGGTGGCTGGGTGGGGGTGCTGAGCAGGCAAGTGAGCATGGCAGGTTCCTTTTCTGTGCTCACCTGTGCTCTGTCCCGGTGGCAGTGACCCTCCCAGCGACCATCATGACGTCGTCTGTGCCAACCACCGTGGGCGGCCACATGATGTACCCCAGCCCGCACGCGGTGATGTACGCGCCCACCTCCGGCCTGGCCGACGGCGGGCTCGCGGTGCTCAACGCTTTCCCACAGGCGCCCTCAGCCATGCAGGTGTCCCACGGCCAGGTCCAGGATCAGGGTAAGGCAACTGTCCAGGTCAGTGCTCCCTGAGAGTGCACTGACAACCTGTTTTTTCTCGTCCCACGTGTATTTATGCTCCATGTTAATCACAAAGGGTTTTCTTCCCTGCAGTCCTGGTGGCCGCACAAAGGCCTGGCAAGGGCGACGCTCGATGCGTGTTTTTAGGCCTTGCCATTCTCTCGTGCAAAGGATTGCATGAGCTGTTGATGGGTAAAAAGGAGGGTGAGGGTTTCTGGGATGGGCAGCATGTGGGGCAGGCAGCACAGGGAGCCAGGAGGCTCTGGAGAGGATATGTGCTTGCATGCGGGGGCAAAGTAGCATGAAGCCACACGGGTGAGACCTGGATTGAGGCCTTGTGCCTGCTTCTCCCAGCATTTGGAAAACTAGTGCATGTGGCTTTCTTCTGGAATGTCTCCATGTGTGCAAATAGGCAGCTTTGTCCTTGAGTAGCTCCATGGAGCTCAGAGAAAGGATCCATGGGGGAGCACTTCTTAAGGGACAGTGTCATTTGTGCTTCTCTCTGTGGCAGGTGGCGTCCCCCAAGTGTTCCTGACAGCCCCATCAGGCACGGTTCAGATCCCAGTCTCAGCTGTCCAGCTTCACCAGGTAGGCAGAGTAGTACTTGCAGGTGTTCAGGGCGTATTCTTGCTGTTCTGCCTGCACATCCTTTGTGTGTCTGGGCAGACCTGGCTGGGTAGGATCAGTCCTCAGCTCTGGGAATGCGCTCTGTGCTACCCACCCTTGGGTGAGGGAGCCTTGTCCTCCTTGGACGGGTGCCCGGGAAGGACAGTGCCCCCTGGCTGCTGGCACACACGGTCTCAGGGCGTGCTGTCCCCCAGTGGTTCCTCCTCCCTTCTCTCCCTAGATGGCTGTCATCGGGCAGCAGAGCAGCAGTGGCAGTAGCCTGACGGAGCTGCAGGTGGTCAACTTGGACACCTCACACAGCGTCAAGAGTGACTGAGGGGCCTCTGCTGCCGGCCTTCTGTTTTCTGGCTTGTCATGCCAGTGTCGGGGCTGGCAGCAACTCCTTCTCGTACAGACTGCACCAGTTATTTATTGTTGCCTTTTCACGTTTCCTTCATCCACACATGCACACACACACACGCACTCACCCACCCCCACACACACAGGCATGCGCGTGGGGCTGCAGGACCCACCCGGGGTGGAGCCGTGCTGGGGCCGTGCAGGGCTTGGGGCATTTGGATGCTGCAATAGCCGTGCTTGTCTCACGCCAGCCAAAGAAATTTGTCTTTTGAGGGGAGGATTGCTCTGCACTGTAAATAAATACTGCAGGCCATTCCCAGCTGGAGGCTCTGGCTCCTTCTGGGTGCTCTGAGTCACCTTGCCCATGAGTATTTACTCTGTGTGGGGCTCAGCTTAGACCCGGAGACATCGTGCAGGTGCAGCTTGGAGCAGAGTGGGTTGTGGCTGTGCTGCTGGCCTCAGCAATGTGCCTTTGTGGGGGTGACAGGTCCTGGCTGCAGCAACTCACCCTGGGCTCTGGACAGGAGAGAAGGGCCAGCTTGCATGTGCATCTCTGGGCCTGCATGCCCTCTCCCCGGAGGGCAGGGCACAGCCGGTGGCACGTGGCCCTGTCCTCCTCGTATGCACTACAGTGAGCCCTCTGCCCTCAGTGCCTCCTCGCTGGGCTGCCTGGCAGATTTTCAGCCTGACTGGCCCTGCCCCAGCGGCTGCCCTTGCACAGGTGAGGTGGTGAGATAGATGCCCAGGAACACAAAGATGCCCTGGAGAGCTCCTTGGGGGCCCCGTGCTCTACTCAGCCCCACACTCTCTCTCAGCCCTTGCACTGCTTCTGGACTCCATACACCCAGGGGAACGTGGCTGGGTCTTTCCTACATCCCCCTGCAGCTCCAGCCAGCGCTTTCTAAATTCTGTGTCTGATGCAAGGTGGAGAAACAACTCACATGTCAAAGGGAAGAGCCCATGGGGCACTGAACTGCTGGGCAGGTGGCAGGCTCTTCCTCTGAGCACCAGGGTGACCTGCAGGCCATCCTGGGCTGTGGGGGAGCAGCTGTGATGCCTGTACAGGCTCAGCAAGGCTGGGGGAGAAGGGCTGGGGCATGCTTGGTCCTGCATGGGAATTGCTGTGAATGGCTCTGCTACCTAGCCCAGTCCCTGGAGGGAGAGTGAGCAAGTGAGAGAAGCTGCTGAATCCGTAGGGGACTAAGCAGCTACTGTAACTTTTTTTTTTTTTTTTTTAAGTTAAAGACAAAAGAAGCCTTGGAGAGAAAAAAAAAAAAAGAAAAAAAAGAAAATTACTTTATTTTTCTAAGTGTTAAACTCAGTATTTATGTAATTCTTTAAGGAATAAAAGTTTGGCTCCTGTACAGTTTTAATGGGGTTTGTACCAGGGGGATGGGAGAGGGGTGGGTGGGCGGGCATGGAGGCAGGAAAGGGGCCTTGCTTTTGAGTTTGTATTGTAACCTTGGACATGTTCCCTCAGCATTAGCGTTTAAGCTGCACTCTCCATCCACCAGCATGTGCCAGGGATCAAGCTGAACCGAGTGGGATGCTTGTTTTATACTTCCCTGTAACGAGCACTTCATACCCATAATTTTGGGCTTAATGGGAAGAAGGCAAGTGAAGACCAGCAGTGGCTGGTCTCTGGAAGTAGTAAACCCATTCCTCAGAAGCAGACAGGTTGCAGTGTGCCCAGGAGCCAGAGGTGGGCTGGGTTTTCTGTTGACTGCCTTGTTCACCTCTGGTCCAGGGACCTACAGCTGTTCGGTCACTTCTCTTGGCACGGAGCAATGCTGCCTGTGACCGCCTAAGGGCGTCCCCACTCCTCCCTGTGGGGAGTGACCAGCAGTGGCTAATCCCTGTTCTCCCTGCTTGCTGTGCAGGCAGCATCTCCTGAACTCCTGGGTGACAATCTGGGTTGTACTTCCCCCTCTACAGCCATTCTGCAGCGCACAGATGGGGACAGGTCTCCTCCAAGCTCCCTGTGCAAAGAATTCTCAGAAGAGCCTTTCAGCCCTTGATCTGTTAGCAGCCTGGGTAGGGCTTGTGGGGAGTGGAGTGGCCCATCTGGTGAGGGTGATGTTGCATGCTGCCTCCCCTTAGAATTCTTGCTCTAAGAGATGCAAACCCTGCAGCTCAGAGCATGTGGGAGTGCTGAGCCATGTCCCATGGCTCGGGGTAGGAAAACTGCTCCGTGATGCTTCCAAAACCATGTCGGTACCTAGGAGTTCATCCAGGGAGAAGTGTGGGATCAGAGTTTGCATTGTCCTTTGCCCCAGCACATCACTGTGGCCTGGCTTTGCTCTGCTTTGCTTCTGCTGGCACTATGGAGCAGAGCTGCTGGGCCAGAAGGGCAGGAGAGCCCCTGCTGCTACAGGGTGTGTGACTGCATCCCCTCCCTGGCTCCCCAAAGGCAACTGCTGGTTAAACGCTAATGGTGTATTTTATTTAAGTGCAGACTTGTAAGAACACTTGTGTATCAGGGATGAAATGGCATTTATTGTGTGGTGACATTTTTAGTTCATTTTACTGGTTTGAGGGGTGTGTGTGTGCGTGCGTGTGTGTGTGTGTGTACGCATAAGTGTGTGTGGGATTATTTTTTTTTTCCCTCCAGTTTCCAGGGTTGTGTTTCTGGAAGGATGTGGAAGTAATCACAGTACTATGTACAGAGCTTTCTTTTGTATTAAAAAAAAATTTACTCTTTCAATAAATGTTATCATTTTGTGCACAGATTTGGGATCTTGACCATGCTTTGCGGGAGGGGAAGACGCACACCTTAGGGCCAACAAATGGGGATCAGGGGCAGATTCCTGCACCTGCTTGTGTACTGAGGAGGATGGGGAGCTGTCTGAGCATGAGGTGGCAAAGAGGGACTCTTTACAAAAGTTTCTATCCCTACTGCCTCCTGCACAGGTTATTTCCTGACCACCTGGACTTATCCTCTGGAGTCTCAGCCTAATGTGTGGGCCAGAGAGGGCCAGCGCCTGACAGGAGTGCTGTGAGGGCTCTCTTTCCTGAAAGCTCTGGAACAATGTCCCTGGTGAGCAGGGCATGGTGTCAGTCAAGAGAAGTAAAAACCAGCAATGAGGAGGAACGAGGAATTTTGAAAAAGAATTGTTCTAATTCATGGGTGTTAATAGGGAGGAACAGGGAGATTTAAATTCCCTGCAGAAAACTCCTGTGAGAAGATATGGCAATATTCAAAATCCAGTCTGGAGAGACATTCCTTAAAGTCAGGCAGAGGCCTAGAAGCCAGATCAAGGACACATGGAGGCTCAGTGAAGTGTCCAAAGGTGTGAGTAAAACCAAAGGGAGAGGGGCTTATTGCAATCATATGGGCTGCTGGGGCCAGAGTATGCCAGCTAAAAATGCAGCTGCTGGCCACTCCATAGCATCAGGTCCTGGAGCAGATGCCAGTATAGTGTGAGGAAAGCTGAGCACTGATACAAGTGCAGTTTGGAGAAAATACCTCAGGAGGGAAGAGGATTGTACAGAAAGGACTTAGGAGAAAAAGACAGCTGAAATGGCTCTTTCCCCACTAGGAGGTGAGGTGCCTCACTTTTACAGTACAACCTCACTCAGCCCTGTGCCTGCGCAGGTGTGGCTCATGGTTCAACACCACAAATGCCCTTTCAGCACAAGCAATCCCACATCACCCATGCACAGGGGCCTGTGTGTCACTTACACACCATGGAGCAAGATACCACAGATATATATATCTTCATTTTTAGGATAAAAGGCTTACTAAGCATGGTGTGGAGACCATCAAAGCAAAGGCATAAGCAGGCTGTGTGAATACCACAGAAAAGCTCTCCTTGTCACCAAAAAGATGTCTTGGCAGTGAATGGGGAAGGAAAATGACTTATTAATTGAAAACAGAGATTTCAAGAGCATCCGTGGGATTCTGGAAAGAAAGTATCAATAGCATCAACAGAGATCACAGGTACTAATGGAGAAATCAAGAGTGTGCCTTGGAAACACAAACCTTTACAATCATCCATTGGTGCCACAGGTTTAGAGGATGGTCTCCACGAACTGATGCAGCACTGCACTGCTTTTTCCAGCCTATAATTAATTGCAATTATATTGTTTGGATTAATTGCTGACTGCTATTGTAAAACATGGAAATTGTCTAATCCATTGCATTAGTACTGAGGGTAGAAATTAGGTTGGGCACATGCAAGTTGCTCCAGGATCAAATAAGAAAGCAAAGTCTCATCCATTTAGCTGATGTTTTTAATGATGGTTTATAATTTTAAACAAATCTTATCGGACTGATAGAAACCCTCACCCCAAGGAAGGGAAGTATGGGCAAAGGATAAGAATTTAGATTTTACAGTATGGGCATTTCAGATCAGTGTGACACCAGAGCTGGAAAGGAGCTGGAAACAGGCCAAACTTGTGTGCAGCTGGCTTCAACTGGCTCTCCAGCAACACTGAGAACAGGGCAGTCTCAGAGCCTCAGACCTGCCCGGAGCCAGCACAGCTGTCACTGAAGGCAACAAGTTGGATGGAGAGTGAGTGCAGGGCTGGAACCACCCCAGGGCCAGAGGCCTGACATTGCTGCACTGTAATTCTTGATTAATGGTGTATTTGCAGTAATAATATTAGTGCTGACATGACATGCTTTTAGCCTTCCTGCCACCCATCCTGCTACAATTAATCACCAGAGAAATGGTAACAACACACAGTGCAACATTACCAGCTCACCAAAAAGCAGCTCGCTCCAGCAGGTGCCTTCTTCAGCTTGCAACTTCCATTTGTTCTCGTTCCTAACATTAGCCTGGGGAATCAGAAGACATTCCAATCTTTCATCTTTTTCCACCGCTCACCACCGTTCCTGGAGTGTGGCTGGTGTGGGGCAACAGCAGCTTTGTGACCCATGGCCACGGACAGGCTCGGGTGCCAGCTCAGGCCTCGAACCCCTTTGGGAGCCACGAGCTGTCCTGAGGGACCCTGTGGTGCAGCCAGCAGTGCTCTTGTGGCACATTCCCAATGGAATCCTGGGGTGCATTAGGAACTGCATTGCCAGCAGGTCAAGGGAGGTGATGCTGCCCCTCTGCTCAGCCCTGGTGAGGCCAGTCTGGAGTGCTGTGTCCAGTTCTGGGCTTTTCAGGACAAGAGAGACGTGGAGCTCCTGGAGAGGGTCCAGCAGAGAGTGACAAAGATGATGAAGGGACTGGAGCACCTCGGTTCTGAGGAGAGGCTGGGGGAGCTGGGCCTGCTCAGCCTGGAGAAGAGGCACCGAGAGGGAACCTCATCACTGTCTGTCAGTGTCTGCAGGGAGGGCCCAGAGCATGGCCAGGCTCTGCTCAGAGGTGCCGGGCAATGGGACAAGAGGCAATGGGACAATGGGGCAGGAGCTGAGGCTCAGGAAGTTCCACCTGAACATGAGGAAGAACTTCCCTGTGCAGTGCCCGAGCACTGGGACAGATTGCCCAGAGAGGCTGTGGAGTCTCCCTCACTGGGGATAGCCAAGAACCATTTGGCCACTATCCTGTGCCATGTTCTCTGCTTGAGCAGGGAGGTTGGAGCAGATTACCCACAGTGGTCTCTTCCAACCGGACCCATCCTGGGATTCTGAGGGACGCCGAGGGGACGGCGGGGACACGGCGGGG
>VZRH01004928.1:0-36889 GCA_013397555.1 Urocynchramus pylzowi
CTGCAGCCCTGCACCATGCAATGCAGCTGCTCTGGGCTCAGCACCTGCAGCAGTGTGAGCTCTGTGCTCTGGGAGATTTCTGGGTGTGAGTCCAAAGCACAAGGCCTCACTGCACTGGTCAGAAGCTGCTGCTCTCCAGCTGGCACTTACCTGACTGTGTGGGGAACTCATTTGTTGATTGCTCACTAGAAATGCTTTAGGTTTTCCAGTTTGCTTCAGTCCTACTCTTTGGAACAGAGATAACAAATAAGAAGTGTGAGGTGCTGCTTTTCTGGTATCCATGGCACAACTCCTACTTCCTCCAACAGAGATAACTAAGTTTTCTCTCTTCCCTGTCCTTCTATTTTTCCACTTGTTTTTCTTAGGTTTCTCCCCTGCTTTCTGCTGAAGGATTTTTTCCAATGCAGGCAGAAAATGGCTGGTGATTGTGTATTTTATCAAGGTTCTTATTAGGTGCAACAATGATAAATAAAATGGTCATGGGAGCCAAATATGTCATAAATAAATTCTATTACACTTTTGACCAGCTGTTTAGCTACATGGGATTTTGGGTGGACAGATAAAAGGGATATGCAACAGGAGCAGAGGGCGGAGGGGGGAGAAGAAACCAACTTTTTTTTTTTTCAAAGACTGTTCTTGCCCTGCTGAATTATGGAAAAGCAAATCAATAGAATAAATTTGTCACTAAGTCTACAACTGTCCTCAAAGGCAATCATATCTAACCATAAGCGGGAAGAATTTAAAGATGTATCTTGTGATGCTGAGGCCAGAAGTCCACCTGTTTGCTATGTGCTAGTTCTCTGTGCTGAATTATTTGCCCTCTTGATGTATGAGGGCCAAATTTTCTTTACAGATTTTACCCATTTAAACCCAAGAACCGTTAGCTTTTCTGGGACGAGTTGTCACATCTGTGGACTCGAGTGACAAGCGTGTCACCAAGGAGGCTGCTTGTGATAGCTGTCCTGTCCCCTACAGCAGGCAGGTAGCACTGCAGGGGCACAGCTGTGGTGTGAGATCCTGTGTGCTCCTAATATCCCTCCTGCTTTCCACTGAGTGCATCCCTGGGAGCAGCTTGTGTGGGTAGCTGACCTGCATCTTCCTGCTTGTTTCCATCCTCTCTCTTCAAACACTGCAGAATTAAAATTATGAACAAATCCGCCTGGCAAACTTGGCAGATTCTCACTTTATTCATGAAGGCAGATCTAATGTTCCCTGACAAATTGTTCCAGAGAAACTGTCTTGTAAAATACAGGATCTGCCAGTTCCTTCATACCAAACCATATTTCTATTAGGACACAGTGTTAATGGTTCACTGGAAAGTACAATGCTTGGTGCAGAGTGAATCTGAAATCATTTAGCATACTTGATTGTTATCTGAGCTAACTATCCTGTGAGTGCATTGGCTGCCATCTGTCCATTTACTTGACAGCCTTGGAGGGGGGATAATCTGAGAGCTGGCACTGGTCCAGTATGCTGCAGGTCTGCTTTCTAGTGTTTTTGTAGCAGATGTTGAGCCACATGCCCAAAGCTGCTGCCTGTAAGCTGCTGTGTGCTCCAATTTTTAATTTTGGAGGGTGACTGTGACTGTCTTTGACACAAGATTTGCATTTGTCTTAGCAGCTCCTTATGGAGTGCCTTTGTTATAAATGCTAATCTGAAAGATGAAAGAGCTAGAGCAAAAGCTTGAGGCCTCTGTCACAGGATTTTTGATGGTTCCAATGGACACTGGATTGGACCCTGACTTGCCAGTTTTTGATGGTTCCAATGGACACTGGGTTGGACCCTGACTTGCCAGTTGCTAATGTATTTTTTATCCTTTTAATGGTGTGTATTTGAAAGTGTGGCACTTAAAAAACATTGAGTATGGAATTAGGGAGCCCTCAAGTTTGCACTGTGCTTTTGAGAATTCACTAGTCCTCGCTTATCTAAGATGCTCCAAAACTGTTTGTATACCTAGATCCTTGCCTGTTTTCCACAGGGAAACTAGAAGTTCCACTGAATTTCTCCTCCTCTGTTAGCTTCCATAGATAACACTATTCCTCTGAAAGCCAGTTGATCCTAAATTAATGTAAATCAACCAAGGTAAGGTGAAGCTTTAGGAACTGCTGCATTTTTCAATTCCATGATTAAAATGCTTTGCTCTTCCTGCGCAGCTTGGTGCTTGTCAGCAGAGTAGCAGGAGGGAATTATCATCTTGCTGCAGCAACCCCTGCTGCTGCTGATAGGGAAGATTTCTTCTTCTCTCATTCCTTGCTTTTCATTAAGAAAAAGCAAAAGGGGAAAAAAGTCAATTAGGCAATGTAACATGATGGATCTCAGTGCATTTTCTACATGTCATCCATTTCAAGAGGTTTGCTATATGAAACTGGTAACTGCTGGGTTATCCACAGCATCTTTCTTCCATCCTGGTCTATATTTCCATTTGATGACTTTGTTTTGGACTGCCTGGATGAGTTCTTGTAGGATGACAAATGATATGACTGTGCCTGTTCAGCTCTAAAGCAACTGCTCATAGATTGGCTTCTGACTGTGTATGTAAATAAAATATAGTACAAGAGGTGACCTATTTTATGTGTTAGGCATGGGAAACTTCCCAATCTTAGTAATTAATTTATCACACTTCAGAGGAAAACTTGTAGGTTGTTTTTTCAGCATGTGGCTTAATTTGCCTTTGTACAGTGTCCATGCTTCTTTGAGCTTAAAATGTTTGGTTCAGAGTCTCTGCTTCTGAAAACATTAAAGGTGCATAAAATAAAAATGTGATTACAACACTCAATTTTCTTAATTATTTTCTATTGTTTAGGCTGTTAAATGCCATTTGCCTGTCAGAGAAATGCATCCCATGTGCAGGAAGCACTGCTGGAGTCCTGCAGAAGTGATAGGTTTTGAATATCTTGAGTTTTGGGAAAGGCCTTCATAATGTCTCTAACTAGAATACTGACTAGGTAGTTAATCATAATCTAGGATTTCAGAGTGCCTAGTTCATGCTGTGTGTGCAGACATCTGTTACTCAGCAACAAATGTCACTCTCTTTCCAGATGAGTTATTAGCAAATGTTAAAAAGACAGGTATACAGTAAAACTTTAATGCCTATGAAATGACCTGTGAGGCTGCAAATGCCTTAGCATATGGAATGTAATGCTGAGTAATAAAGATATGAGCATTCTGGAGTATTTATGATGATTAAAAAAAAAAAAAAGAATAATACTGCTGCCATGTAAAAATGAATCAAAGAATTCAATTTACTATTCCAACAATGCATGCTTTACAAATGTACATGCTCTAGTTTATGGAGGCATTTAGCTGAACAAGGCAACAAATGTTTTCTGGGAAATAATATGAGGCAATGTATTTGTCTACAGCTGAAAATGTGTAGCTGCTTTCCTAAGGATTGGAAGCAATCTTGCTAAAGCAGAACAAGAAACCTTTACAATATCAAAAGCCAGTAGAGTGGACAGAAAAACTTCATTTAAGTAAGGTGAAGATATGACATTTATTGATCTTATAAGATAAAATACTTCACTTTTCTGTAACTACCAGCATAAGAATAGAGTTAGAGCAAGCTCTAGCTATCACAAGTATTTTATTTCCCATACACTGCATAGTTTAAGTTACATAAAAACAAGTATCTGCAGTATTTCTTTAAAACATAGACATTAAATTCTGTTGTATTTGCATCAGGAAAGCTTCTCCTGTTCTTACCTGTTTAATCCAGAGATAGATGTTGGCAGTTCTGGTGCTCAAGTGCTTGTGCCAGTGCTCCAGGATGCAGCACCTCTCTTTGTGCCGGGTGTGCATTGGGATTGGTAATGAATGAGACCAGATTAATCATGGTACAAGTAGTTTGGAAGACAGGCAATAAAAACAAAGAACTTGAAAGTTTTTATAAATAAAGCTATGCAGAAGCCTTACTTTGTCTTCTATCCATCCTCCTAATCCTAAAGACAGGCACTCTCCCTTTCCCTCATCTTTTCTCCATTGCTTAGCAACACTCATGGGTGAACTTAAAGCAGAGCTTTGTTCCCAGATGTGATTTCAGTAATATTTGCAGGCTTAACAGTTCTGAGATATGAAAATCAGCCTCCTTCCTCCTCAACACCATTAGCCTACTACACTAAATAGTCTTTCTTGTTCTCTCCTGCACCCCAGGCATGTTTCAGTTTTTGTCTCTACTGTTTTGATCTAACCAAGAAAGTTGTGGAAAGAGGAGGGAGGTTCAAATAAAGCTTTAATTATGGAGGACACACATACAATGTGCAGAGTGAAGCTGCGTGTTGGGAATAGAATTGAAGTGTAAATGCAGAATGGTCAAGAAAAGAACTGTTATTTCTCTCGACTCAATTTGATTTTTTTTGAAGTTGAGATTGAATAAATGGCATTTTTCGTGCCAGCATTTACGTGCTGAATTGGTGTGACCAACCACATATTACAATATAGCCTTGAACAATCATTTTAAGTAGGGAGAAGCTACAGAAGCTAATTGCTTCCTACACAGTTTTTCTAATTTTGGCAATACAGTGACATATCAGCACTTCCTAGAAATGTTCGGTTTGCCAGGCTAATCTGCATCTGTATTTAGTCCTGTTTCTGGAGGATGATCTGGTTTATCCATTCTGTTTCCTCTTGTTTACCCTGGCTGCTTTTCTGTAGTTCACTACACTTTGAGTTATGGGTGGGTTCTGTGTGTGTTTTCCTCTGCAAGCCAGAAGATGTTAATGCACATCTCTTTGATCTTAGAGACAAGCTAGATCACTCACCAAGGAGACTTGTGCTGAAATGCAAACATTTCCATTGAAGTCTCTCTCAATTTATGTGCAGAACACTATATGTAAAAGCTGGTGGTGAGCCTTCAAGGGTTCCATTTCTTCACCAGTGCCATAATCACCTTGCTGATATTCCACTGAGAAGTGGAATATTCCTGTGTTTTGAAATGGAAGACTTCCCAGGCATGGAAAACCTTGGAGCTTTTGCCAGGTAGAATGATCTTATGTCAAGTCTTTTTTGTTTAGGCCTCTCTCATGGATTTTGAGGTTGACACTCCAGCTGAATTACCAACCTTGTGAAATCAGTAATTTTGGAGGGGCTGTTGCCCAGAGGGGATGAAGTGCACACTCATGTGGTCCCTGAGATCTAAGACAGCTAATGAAATAAGCCACTTAAAAGAGCATGTAAACTGCAGTGGCAAATCCTCTAGCATTTTTTTAAGATAGTCACAAAGCAGATTCTGGGAAAAGGCTGCAGAATTTTTCTTTGACTTAGAGAATTGTAATTATTCTGTAATCTGCTTGATTCAATTTGTTTGGATAGAAATCAAATGAAGTTCTGAGTTACTGTGCATTCTCTCAGTGTCTCGTGTCACAGGGCTTTGCTGTAGGATCCTGTCCTTTCAACAGGAGGATGAATTAATAAAAACCTATGTTATCCCTACGTGAAGTATTTATAAAATAAGAGGATGCCTGAAAGCATTTATGACATGAGTACTGCAGAACTTTGTAATTCTTTACTCTGGCTCCTGTGTGCTAGCTAGTGTGTTTCTACTGCTGCACCTTGTTTCTCCAAGGAAAGTGTGCTATTCCCTTTATTATCTTTCATGGTAGCTGTGTGGGTTTTTTTATTTAAGTGTTGGGTTTTATGAGGAAAATCCAAACAAAAAAAAAAAAAAGGAAAATAAAAAGGAAAATAAAAAGGATTGAGAAGGTGACTTGATTGTTTTGTCTGAGAAAAGCAAGAAAGCAAGTCAGCTCTGACTCATTCTTAATATGTCAAATTTTTACAAATAAACTTTTTGATTGATAAGTTAGTTTTTTAAATGTGTGCCTAGGAGTTGTTCCAGACTGTGAGGTTCTTCAGGTGTGTTCTCTGTTACCACAGGTGTTGTTCAAGCATTTGCCAGGTGTTGTATTTGCACAGGATGTCTGCTATGGGGGTACACTGGCAGTTCCAGTCTCTTTCCCTATGTTTGCTTTCATCCGCAAGTTTTTTCTGTTGCTGACAGAATAATACATTTCTTTGTGCAGTTCTCTGTATTGCATGCTTAAGGCAAGCTGTCTTTCTCCTCCAAATCATCACCAATACCTCCCCATGCCCACCCACCAAAAAGAAAGGCACAAAAATCCCCAAAGCTTGGGAGATGTATTTGAAAACAGCATAATAAAGCAACAGGCCCATTTCTTGGTGTAATATGAGATGAGTGTGGTGGTTACTAGTGCAAAATGCTCACTTCCTCAGAAAGTGCAGAAAGGTGCATAGCCCTGGCAGTTCTGTGTCCTGTACTTGTCCTGAGTATTGAGGGGTTTTGATGCACTGCAGAACTGAGGTGAACTTTCCTATCCTTTTGCCTTAGAGTATGTAGTTGGCAGCCAGAGGTGATAGCCTCTGAATGAAGACAAATCATGCATTTTTAATACAATATTATTGCACCATGTCTCCTGATCAGTGGATATACAGTCGGACACAGAATGTCTGAATCTTTCTCTCCTGTCATCCCTTTAAGTGAACTCTGCTTTTTCAAGAGTTAATTGAAGACTGAAGATATCACTTGCTATGTGTTTGTACTGTTGTCCAAATTTGGTCTAACATTGATGGATAAGTAAAATAGTTGCTCTGTGTTGTTCTCACACAACACAGTAGAAGTAGTTTTCAAAGGGAGATGTTAAGCAGTCTTTGGATTACAGTGTCCTCTAATCTTCCTAAAGTGCTGTAGGAGTTACAATGTTTGTATATGAAACCTCATAAGGCCAAAGGAACCTGTTAATTGCTTGGGTGCTGTCACAGCTGCTGATGCTTTGAAAGTGAAAATCACTATTACTGTTAATGGTTTTTAAATTTTTTTTTCATTAGGTACTGATTTAACTTTTAGCCAAAATACATTAGGAATTGCACTGCTGGGCTGATGTGAATGAAGAGTAGAATGTTTTTACAAATATCTACCCAGCAATCAATTGTTACTTGCTTGAAATCAGATAAAGGGGTTGGGGTGTTGTTGGAACCAGTTCTCCCTTGTCACAGCCCAGTGTAACAGCAGAAGTTCCCCAGCTGCCTTGCACCGTTAGGTGGGATGAGGCACAGTGGTAGTGATGAGGCTGAAGATAAAACAATTAAGTTATGCTTTTCATGTTCCAAGCACTTTAAAGACAGTATAAAATTAATCTCTACCACAGCCTGATTAAATATTCCAAGTGGTTCTCCAGCTTGGTTGCTGTCATTATCAGCACTTTCCAGGTGATGGGATACTTTGCCTTTACTCTTTAAATTCCTGCTGCACTTTGTCAAAATCTTGCTGACTTTGCCATTCTGGCAAAAAACCCTGAAAAACACCTCTTATCTGGAATAAAATTAAATGCTTGGCTTTGAGCATGTGTAAAGTAAGGTGTGGAAAACCAGGGCTGGGAAAGTAAGTGGGGAAACTTGAGTACTGCTGTCTGAGTGAAACCTTGAGGATTGCAGTGGAGTATCCCTTGCATCCCTTTTGTTCTTTGTATGAAGGGCCTGGATTAATTGTAAATCAGGGCCTGATGGTAATTGTAAACCAAAATTATTCAGCTTTTTGGGGAAGGATTCTAAACACCTGGACTGTAAACTGTGGTTTTCATACCATTTTGGTGTTTCCAAAATGTGTGTGTGTCCGCCATCATTTTATCCCTGCACCCAATTTTTTTTTTTTTTTTGCGTATAAAAAATTATTGTGTAAATTTGCAAATTGGTTTGAAAAGTCAAAGACGTGGGCTTGGTATGTTTGGTTTATTTTATTTTCCTCCAGAGAAGGCATTATGAATCTGGAACATTTTGCTGCACGTGGGGCTGTCATGCTGGTAACTTTCCAAGTCTCTGACCCTCGTGACTTCAGTATGTTTCATATCTTGACTTATCTCTGTTGTTGGACTTTATGGGAGAAAAGTGTGTAATGTTTGTGTGAAGCTGAGGACAGAGGGTGGACTTGGACTGAGCACAGACTTAAGTGCTGTTCAGTTATAAACAATGTGCAATAATTGCAAAGCAGAATTGCCCTTAGACATCAGCCTTGGTGCTGCACTCGAAATCTCTTGGGTGACATCTTAAGGGGAAATGTCACTTTGCTTTTGCAGGCAGTTGTAGGTAAAGGCAGGCAAGGACACTGAACTTTGCTGTGATTTAAAACTGAAGAACCAGTAAGTGTGACGTGAAAAACTTCAATACTTTTGTGATTCACTGCAGTGAAAACTTTTAGACTTTCTCAATGGAGCTTTTGTGTGTTGTTTAAACAGCCTTGCTTAGGCAGCTGTGTCATTTCCAGTCAGAACCAGCCCCGTTTGTTGCCGGGTTCTGGGCACAGGACTGGGCTGGAGTGCTGGTGCAGCCCTCCTGTGGCTCCTTCGGTGTGTGCACCTTCCTGGGGATGGGCTGTCCTGGGCCAGGATCCTGCTCAGATCACACCCTATAACACCCAGTTGTAAAGGTGTTGCAGAATTTGGATCATGTCCCTGATAGGAAGTTAGTGTCTTAACTAATTGTGCATCTTTGTGTGTGCTTTGCTCCTGTTACACTTAACCTGCTCCTTGTAGCTCTAAGGAGGCAGGTAGAGAAAAGTGACACTAAAAAATCCAACCAACAAATTGAGTTCCAATCCTACAAGCTCTTTGGAACTTGCCAAGCTTTATTTGTAGACAGTTGTATTTATCCTATTCTGCAAACTAGATTTTGTAGCTAAGAATTTCTAAAAACTGGGGCTTGAAGGGATGTTGTTCTACTGTAATAGATGCTTTTGTCAGTCTTCAGTGGGAAGAAGAGTTAAATTTAAACAGGTGAGAGTTTTTTTCCTAAAATGGTTGCTTTAATAAGGAGGTATTGTCTCATCAATTTTTAAGCTAAACTCCCTATAGAAATCAAAGAAGTGTTCCGAAAAATCAATTGTACAGCCTGACCCATGGTTACTGCCTGTCAAATGAGACTGAACTGTTCTCTTTGTAATATGGCCTCCATCAGCCTCTTTTTCTAAATTATTTTTCATATGAGAGCAAAGCTTGTGAATCTCTTTGGTACATGCACTGAGGTAAAGCTATCTGATGGCTGAAACTGCTTCATTTCCTTTGGCTGTGGAGGATAAGTTAGCTCCCTATGAAGCTTTACCTCCTGCAGACATCAGAATAGTATGTGAAATATTTTACATTTTAATTGTGTGAGGCTTCATTGAAAACCTTATTTTCCTTGCTATGTATCATTTAGGGAGGCAGTGCTGAACTACTGCTGAAAATGGAAGCCCTGACAGACAAGGGAGTATGGTGCTTGTTTAACAAAGAACAGCATGCAGACTCCATAATGCTTAAGGCTATATAATTCCATTTTCTTCTGTGGATTCTGTTTCATTGCTTTAGTGTCTGCAACACACAAGATTTTAGTATTCAAGAAAAAAGATTCAAAGCCTGCCTAGTGCAATGTCATGTGCAGAATAACTTAGGTTTTGGGTAATAGATGTTTATTTTTTTAATATAAATGTGATATGCAAAGCATATAGAACTCAACCCCCCTCAAACCCCCAAATACTAAACCCCTTCAGTTTTCATGTTTCATGTTATCACCATTTATATAAAAAAATATGTATTCAGGGGTTTGATAGTGTTTTTTTTTATAATTTCTAATCCAGAGAAAAATTATCTGTCCACACAAAACCTACTGTAAGTTCAATAGCTGAATTTTTTTTATGACAGAGTGAAAATAATGCATCCTCCAGGCAAAATCATTCATTTCTGCTTAATCATATTGGGAAAATTTGACTCTTTCACATAGGTGAAAAATTACTTTCCATGGCAAATGTGCTTCTTGTACTCCACCCTCTATTTTAGTCACAAAAAAATTGTTAGAAAAAGATCTTTACTCTTTGTGTAAATTAAATTTTGCATTGCTCCAGCTAATAGCTCATATCAGGTGTCCCAAGAGCATTCATCCATATGAACATTGACAATAGCTTAATTATCCAAAAATGTGGATTTGTGGGATTTTTTGCCTTGAAATTTACTCTCCATGCCAACCCTCCAGCCCTTTGAGTCCCCCAATCTATGGCTGGGTTCTCATTCTTTGCAGGGACCATTGCATACTACAGTTATGTGTTTTAGGTAAATAAACCCTGGTATGTTGAGCGTGAAATTAGCACATGGCTTCTCTATCCCAAATCCAAAATGTTTCTGTAACTTTCCTTATTTTTTCCCTCTGGGTCTTACACTGCAGTTTCCAGCTTCAGCAGTGATTAGAAGAAGAAACATCAAAAATCTAAATAAGATTCCTGGTATTTCTCACCTGGATGGAATGCTAAGAGTAAGGTTGAGACTGACAGATGGTATTTCTATGTTCACCCCAATTTCAGATTCATGTGGTTTTGTATAAAGCTCAAATAAGGCCCTTTGTGAATTTAACTTGAAGCTCTTCTGAGATTCAGCCATCATCACTAATTCCCTTTCATACTTTGACATGCTTATAATTCATTTTGTATCCTGTACACTTTATAAGTCCAAGGCTCTTAACTCATTCTTACTAGGCAGAAATTACAGGGTAAAAAAAAAATTACCTGTGTTCTGGCAAGAATAATAACGCAGCATTTATGAACGAGAATGTCAGCATACATCCTTTACTAATAGGAATTTTCTCCAGTGATGACTTGTGCATAGCTGTAAACTATACAAAAAATATATGTAAGGTCCACAGCTAAGGTAGAACGGGCTAGAAAATACTCCAAGTTCAAAATTGCTTTGTACAGTGTTTTGGTACAGATTGGGCCAACGTATTTGGTGTGAACACTTCAAAAGAAATTTTTTATTCCTTTCCTGGGGAAGTTGGGATGTCAATAACTAAGTATGTTCCTTTCTAGTCAAATAATCCAAAACATACCTTTTTTTCCACCTGTAAGTAATCTTTGAGGATGACTACAGGTAAACTTGGTGGCATGGGGAGAAGAACAATTCTGTGTCTGTGCAAAAACCCAGTTATGCTCCCTCTGACTCTGGTTAAACTAAGAGGAATCAAGCATCCAAGTAAATTGGAATCTTAAAGTGGTCCATGAGGTGTGCCAAATGCAGATCTCTATTTAAAAGAATAGGTAAATATCTACAGGTGAGGGTGGTGGGATTTTTGGGTTGGTTTGTTTGTTTTGGTTTTCTGTAAAGGAAAAGGAATATTCAGAAAGCACCAAGAAATGTGTTACTATTCCCCGAGAAGGAAAGACCTCAGGTGCAGTCCATGCAGCAAAATTCTTGTCAGTGTAGTCAGAACACACCAGAATACTCTTGTTATAGACTCCTACACTGTTCATAAGAGCTCTGTTACCCATCAGTGCACAGCTTCACCTGCCTTCCCCTGGAACTGGACAGAACTTGCACAAACACTGTCACATCAGTTTGTGCTGGAGGAATTAATCATCAGAGCTGTGGCCATGGGTGGGAATCTGAGGACACTGCTCCTTCTGTTCATGGTCCCTTCCTCTCTGGCTGAGGATGTGCATGGGGGCTGAGATGCACCCTGAGCATCAGGCAGCACCTCCCTCGTGCTAAAAGAACCCATGTGGGGTTTTATTTCCTTTGTTTATTTAAGAAAGTGGAGAGCAACCTGGGGAAAACATTTTAAGTACTTCAATAATTCAAAATGGTTTTGTGTGAAACAGAACATAGCAAGAAGGGTTTTGTCTACTTTCAGGTTGGTGCCCACTGCTGTTGTCATGTGGTAGCTTTGTCCAAGCAGGTTGTGTGGACTGGACTGGCAGCTCAGCTCCTCTGAGTTAGCTTTTGGGCTAAGCAATGAAAATTTTGAAATGCAGTTTCCATAATTATGTGTTTTTCCATCCAACAAGTAGCTTAACCAGCATGAGAAGAAAGAGGCTGTTGGGCAGAAAGTGACCTTTTGTGTCTCTGCTGTCGTGCTACCAAACGTAACCAGGATGTTCAGGGATCTCATGATGAAGATCAGGTTGACAATGATCCTCATGATGTTCAGGAGTTTCTCTTGTATTATTATGTCAGTGATTTATTTCCTCCCCTCATCCTGAAAAACACAATATCTTAGGAGAAAAAGAGAAGTCCCAGCCCTTTTGTAGCCTTTTAAGTCCTTCTCCTTGTGCTTTTGTGGTAATGTAGCTATGGGGGCTGTCATGCTCTTATTCCTGGAGCAAGTTATGCAAAGGTCTGCAAATTACCACGTAGTTCCAGTCATTGCTAATGTGTCAGGCTTTATGCTATGATGAGAGTGGTAACATAAAAAGAAATCAAAGGCAAAATACTGTTTTTGAAACAAGGAAGTTTGAAATGGTTTGCAGATATGAAGTTATTCAGTTTAAAAACCCCCAAAACTAGCCAGGAGCCTGCCTGAGATCCAGAAGGGTTTGGATGACACTTTCAGGCACACTGTATGACTACTGGGGCAATCTGTGCAGGACCAGGAGTTGAAGTGGGAAATCCTGATGGGTCCTTAGAGCTCAGCATATTCTATAATTTCACTTTCTGGTCATCTGTAGTACAGTAACTTATTTTCATCCTGTTCAGTGTATATTTTTTGTATGCAGGTTTTGGCCCTGCAAATGGTCCTGGGGTTACTTCTACTTTTGTTCATCTCTTCTACCATGAAACTGTATACACTGGTGATCTTTGATTGATAGAATATTTTTGTAGTCCCAGCTGACTGATGTGATCCAGCTTGCATTTTGGTTGAGCACTTGAGTCTAGAGTAGAGTCTGGTTTCAGCAGCTGAAGAGGCAGAATGTACATTGAAGTCAAGAGAGGCTGATGGACTTGGGACTTCTGAAAATTAAGCATCTCCTTTTATTTTTACATCTCCACTTTAGTGACTTGTCAGATGTGCTGGAGTTTAAAGTGTTGGTTGAACTTTTTCAAACAAGTTATCTCTGTGTGAAAGATCTCAAGAACTAAGAATTTTCTTAGGGAAATGGGATGTAGTAATCCCATGAATGGAGATATTATTGTTACTAAAAAACAAATACATTAGCAAAGCACCTTTGAGTAGAGAAAGTTGGCAGGACTGAAGTAGATGTAAAGATTAGTCTTTTGCACAATGTGGTTAGAGGTGAAATGCCTGTAGAAGCATATCAGGATAACAAAGCACTGATAATAAACCTGGAGAGAACACAGCATTTTATAGGGAAACCACCTTCCTGGTTTGGAGGGCAATGGGAGAAAGAACAGGAGAGGTAGTGAGACTCACAAGGAAAAAAAAGCCTGTGGAACAGAAAGAAATTAGAGTTTAGGTACTTGATTAAAAAAAAAAACAACCCAAGCCCCTTTTCTCTCACTGCTTAGTAGTTTTCTTTGTTTGAAATAGTCTCTGTGGTAGTATCTCTGAATACCATGAAAGGTTGTGTGTGCTAACCAGCTAGCTTCTGGGATTCCCAGGATGACTGGAAGTAATCTTTCAGTGGTGGCATAAATACCCATGTTATATGAGGTGCCTTATCAGCTAACATGGGTGAGGAGGTTCACACTGTGTAGCCTACAGGAACGAGCCCTAGTGCCTTGCTCTGCCAGAACATTCTGGAGCATGAACTGTGTAGTTGTGTATCAATAACTGTGCAGCATCCCCACCTTCCAGAAAGGAGATGATTTGATTTGTGATTGACACCAGCTGTAACAGCGATAACTGGAACAGGAGCTCAGAAGAGTTTATGCATATATGCATACACTTCAAACATGCAAATCAAAGAATAATTATCCTAACACTTTGGAAACAGAGAGCTCCATATAACACATTAATGCACATGTTTCAGCAAGATGTGTAAAACATCTGCAATTATGAATGAATGGACTCGTTATTCTACCATGTGCTCACTGTGCTGTACAGAAAGTAAAAATAAATCTTTGAGACACTGCTATCATTTCCTTTCTCGTCAAGAATTTACATCTGGAATCCTCATGGGGTCTTTCAGAATACCCAGTGATGTAAAATGATCTGCCTGACTAATACAACTATTACATTACACTGGTCATGGCTTTCTTATGGTTTAATTGCTGTAGCCTCTGAAACCTTAGCCACTGGAATGGGGAGATACTGATCTCTATCAGGTGACAGATATTAACCTTTTGTTAACCTGGATCCTTGTCTTCTAAAGAAAGTACTTTATTTTAAAGCAATGAGGCTTCTGTTACCAAAGATCTCACATTGATGTATTTTTACCTTTTTGTTTTTTAGCTAACAAATTATACAGATTTATGGTTTTGCTATTAAATACTCCTGAAAAAAACATAAAGGTGTTATGTTATTTTACAGATCTGCTACATTTTCATCTTGAAATCCTGTTTAACTTTGAGCCACATGGATAATCCTGAAATAGCTTTCTTTGCTTCCTGTCAGACACATGCTTTCATTCTGCAGAAAGCAGCAGGAGGCCTTTTGCTTGTTTTGAGTAGTGCTCATAAATATAAAATTGAACTGTACACTGGAGTTTCAGAACGAAGGATGAATTTTAATAGATCACATACAAATTGGTCTCTGGAAGCAACAGAGTCCATAGCATGAGGTCTGCCAATTGCCAGGCAAAGAGCTGTACCATGGTGTAAGGCTTGTTTTGGCAATGTAGATGTTTCATGCAAGTGTAATACTAAGAAAAAGTTTCCAAAGTGCTTGATGACAAATTGGTGGGTAGGTTCTTCCACAGAATGAAGGGGTTATCTTGAGATTTAAGACTGTAGTGCTTATTTGTTCAGTACTTTGTATTGAGATCTCTGCAAGGGTTTGAATAATTCCTTCATGTTACTCAATCTGGTATGTTTTAAAAAAATACATTTCTCTCAGTATTGAGACTCATGATATGCAGACTTATCAAGAGTTGAACTGTAGGTATTGATTTAAACTTGTGTTTTGAAAATCAAGTTCATATATTGAAGGCAAATTACATCTTTTGCTGTTTCTCAGTTTGAAGAGCTGTGTATGTTGAGCGTTGTGGCAGAGACCCTGTGAAGTCTATCATATGACTGTTAGTGCTCATAAAAAACGTATTAGATGTTGTTTCTTTCATTTTTTTCAACCTGAAAACTTTCTTGTCTGATAGTGAAGAGTGTGGTGTGAAAGTGTACAAGTATATGTGAAAAGCTTCTTTGAGATACTGAAATTGCAAAGAAGGAAGAGGTATGCAAAGGGAAATAAGCTTTAAATGTTAAAGATTTTAAAAGAAGAAAGGAAGATATTGGAATGATACTATTTTATAGCTAGCCTACCTGTTTGATTGAGGCAAAGGAATAGCCTTAGACCAAGATCAATTCAAGAGGATGGCAAATCAGACTGTACGTATTAACAGACCCTCTCTGGTGGAAACAAATCTCCAGAGGAAAGCACTACTTGGAAAATTTTCACCCTTTAATAAGATAAAAAGATAATTAGGAAGTGTTTCAAACTGAAATAAGATGACATGTGGAGCAGTGGTCATGCAGTGAGAAATTAAAGCCTTGTGAGAGAATAGTGCCCAAAGTCCACATTTTAATGAGAATGTTTCTGACACTTGGGAAGACATTCCCTACTTTCAGATTCCATGAAAGAGTTCTGATCAAACAGGACTCAGATGGGGTCTGTCTTGAAGCACAGTACATGTAGATCTCTTAGGCTGCTCCTTCGAAGAGCTCTAGAATTATCTTAATATGCATTAAGTCTTTGCAAAGCCTTTGTAATTTAGGTAGGAGGCCCTTATTAAGAGTAATATACCTAAGGAATGATGCAATAAATATGTTGATGTCAAACAGAAATTTATTATAAACACAGATGGTTACCTTGTTTACTTAGGGAAGGTCTCATTTAATGAGTTTATGCCTATGTAAAACTGTGTGGAGAGTCTTTAAAAACCAAAACGTGATGGGAATTATTTTGCTATGTGGTTTGTGTATGTCTGAGATCTGATTTGCTCCGTGAGTTGAAGATACACCCACACTGCTTTTCCTGAGTTTACTTCTGATGTGTGCTTTTAATCCTGTTGTATCTGGCTATTCAAGAGGCCTAATTGATGATAGAGCTGGCATTCCTTACTATTTTGAAGTAATTATTTCAATCTTAAGAACAGCTTTCTTTTACAATTGCAACATACAACATCAAAGATGCTGTGGTTTAGAATCTGAAGACACTTATGCATATTGTCAATATTCATTGAAGGGTCTTGTTTATGTCCTTCCAATGTCTTTTTGCATATCATTTCATTAAGATGTGAGGACTTTAAGCTTTTTAACAACATAGATATTTTTGTGATCTTGCCTTTGTGGCAGATGTTTAATAAGTTTGAGAGTAAGAAGGTTTCTTCCAAAAATGTGGCAGGAGTTTAAAAATGAATAGTTCTATGGATGAAAGGTCTTTCAGGATAATTGAATTTTGTGGTAGTTTAAAATAAACTATGCAGTAATCTGTAGAGAAAGAAGAGAACTCTTCATGCAGGTCTGTCTGAAAGGCCAGTAGGAACAGAAAGAGCTGTAAGTCTGAGCTCCCTGAATCTCAGCAGAAGAAAGCATTCAGCAAAGGCCTGACCTAAAGTTGCTAATTCAGTTGAAAGATTCCTGATAATTAAAATGTGTAACAGATGGTGGATACTGAGGAAAGGTGAAGGAAGCAAACAGGACTGCAGGCCAGATTTGTGGTCCCAAATGCTGAAACGGAAGATTGATCCGGCCTGTTTGCTGACACAGGATGGATATGTCTGACTGTGTTATGTGCACAGCTGTTTCTGACCACAACAGACACACAAGACATGTATTTTGGGGGAATTTTTTGGCTTAGTTTGGAGCCTTTTCTCTGCCTTCAGTAGGGTGAAGAAAGAAGAAATGAAGCTGAAATCATAAAGGCTGTGTTAGGGAAGTGATGCGCTTTGTTAGAAGAAAGATTTAACTTTATTTGGTTAAAAGTGCTTGTTAGATTAAATGAAAAACTTTTTCCAGTCTCTTAGATAATTGTGCATACCTGTATGACAGACCTAACAGGAGAATTGTCTTTTCCCAGCAATTAAGAATCAACTTAAATTCAGATCTAAGTTCTAGCTCAGAAATCTGCTGAGTTGTGTCTTATGGCCCACTTCAGTTACCTCAATTTCACCCAAATCCTTATGTTCTCTCTCATACTTCCTATGATGAGGTAAGGGGGAGAGACTAGAGTGAAATTTGGGCCCAGTGGGCCTGTGCCTGAGACAAAACAAGGAAATTGTGTTCCTGGAAGAGTCTAGCTTGCATGGTACTAGTGCTATGGCTAAAATTTCTCAAGTGGTTACAGCATTTGAGGGGAGGGGAAGACTGGCAGTGGAAAATGTCCTTTCAGTACCTGTGTCCTCATCAGTGGTTGTTTCATCCCTGCAAGGTTCCTAAATGCAACAGCTGGCCTTGGATCTAATGTTACTTTATAATGTAGCTTCCCAGGTGGAAAGGGTGACTCTTGAAGAAGTACTTCATTTTAAAAAGTGTATTTAATGTTTGTACAAACCAGTCAAAAATCTCCCATGAGAATACCACCTAATGTCTTAAGCACAGGAATTCGACTGGAACATATTTGCTCTGAAACAAAAACAAGCCAAGTCTGTGTTGTCCTCCTTATGTGTATTTATAGCAGGTACACTATGAAAGATTTCTTTGTGAATTTATTTTCCTTTTGGTTCTGTTCATTTTTGTGCTGTGGCATAGGAGCTGAACAGGTAATTTTAGTGTTGTGCTGTCTATGGATGAGATGGGCATCTATTTTGATTTCAGTGAGCCAGAAAAGGTGCTGTATTTGTTGGCAAATAAGCAATGTTTATGCATCCCTGTCACCCTTCAGACCAGGAAAAATGATGAAATGTGACTAACTAAAGAGCATATCATATTCAGTGATTCTGTACTTGGGTAGTTTGTGACTGTCACAGTCTCCCAGTTTTAGTTCTTTACATGTGACTGAAGACTTTTTCTCCTGATTAATGAATCCCCATTAAACTTTAAGCATTTGCCAGGGCTCCAGGGGAAGCTTTGTAACGTGTCTGGGAGCTCTTACTTCTCTGGACACAAGGAACTGGTAACTTGGCTGGCACTAAAAATTAGTCTCTATTTGTATTATCCAGGATAGATTCCTTGGGCAAGGAGGGCAATGCAGGGGAAGAAGAAAGGGGAGAACGTGGATAAATGTTGCAGCTTTGCATCTTCATGTGCTTCCAATGCATTCATGATAGAGAAACAGAAAAATCCACTTTACCAAGTGGTGTTTAATCAAGGCCAAGCTCCCTTCCTGTGCTTCAGTCTTCATGAAGGTACAAATTATCCTGTGAAAAAGTCGGGTCAGAAATTGAATGGTTTAGCTTTAAAATGTTAAATAATAGTATTGAATTTTCCTGTCTGCTTCTGCCTTACAAAGGTGAACATAAAGTAGGATATTGGCCTGAATTTATGTACAATACCAGACTAGACTGGAAAAAGAGGAGGCCAGTTAGGCCGAGTTTGACTCTGTACTGTGATTTTTTTTTTTTTTTCCTTTTTCCTGGGGGAGTTTTTTCCCCTCTAGTTGCAGAGGGATCCAAAAACAGTTGCTTCTTTCACTGCACTTTTTTCACAAGTGCATGTCTGCCACATATTGATACATATTCTACACATATTCCACTCTGTGGAATAATGTATAGGAGAAAAATGGAGCCTTGATTTCCTTTAACTTTGGATGTGATAAATATTAGTATGCTATGTGCAACATTAGCAACCTGAATGTGAAGGTGGCAGCTACCTCGAGTGGCTGTGGGTCACCACTGTGTCTGTGTGGTGTAACACAAATATCTTCAGCATTAACTCTCTCCTCTGAATATGATGCAGTCTCCTCCAGCAGAATGAAGGTGGGTGCAGAAAGTGAGATAATGAAAGAAGAGGCAAAAAGAGGAAAGTAGAGCTGTGCTGAGCCAGCATATTAGACTAGAAATTCTAAAATGAAATAATATTCAAGATTTTTTAATCAGGGATGACTGTAAAAGACAAAATCCTTTTGAAATGGTTGCTGATGCTTATTGGGAGGATTCAATACTTAAAGGGGAGGACTCAGATTGCAGGGAAAGTACTGGAGGGTCTTTCATAAGTTCTTAAACTTATCAGCTTGCCCTATATCAAGAGGTAGAAATAAACCTTAGAGTTCTTTGCTGAGGAATATTTTTTAATATCCTTTACAAATATTTTTTGGAAAGGAAAACGTAAAAAGCCAGGAAAGGGCTTGAAAACATGAAGGAAATAAAAGGTACAATGCTAAGATTGAAACAACTGAACCTTACAGAAAAATACAGCAAAATCCTTGAAATCTCACAAGTGACTTACAAGTTAGAATCAAGAAATGCTTTGGATCAATCGATTTAGTCACACTCCCAGGAAATTTTGAATGCTGTCATCTTTTTATCATTAGGTTCTAGGAAACCCACTGGGTAGAATATCAAGCAAAAAGAACTTTTTTTTCTGTAATGTTTTTAAAATCTCATTATAAGACTAACAAACCATAGCAAAATAATCTGTATTCCAAACATGCCCAAACAATGGTGCAGCACCCTGAATATTCAATAAGTGAGTTGTCTTTTTAATAGTTATTATGCTTACTATCAATGCCTGACAACTTCTGTTACCCCGTCGAATTGTGCTAAATCCTCCTAAACAAGACACCCTTGCAATAAAGCTTGACTTGTAATAATTTTTTGGCAAGCACATCTTATAATTGTCATTATTCTAACTGCTCACACTCACATACAGCATGAGATGCCAATGTTTTCAGTTCCAAACATTAAAGATGTGGTGATAGAGAAGGTGAGCCCTTATTAATTCTGAGAGATTTGCTTAATTGGGACACAATATGAAGATTCTCAACAATAATAACAGATGATGGGGAATAAATAGGCATGGCAGGAGAGAGGCAGTTTCTAATATGAATTTCCCTTTGCTTCTGTTTAATTGCATTACATAATGTGGGAAGTATCTGGAATATGCATCTTCTAGTTAATTTTTCTTGACTACATCCATCTAGCTACTGCTCCTGGACATTTTAGTGTTTGATAATACTCTATTTACATATGAATACACATCGATAGCTGTCATTAGAACCAATTTACATACATGATTTGCTTCTTGAAGTGTCAACGTCTGAATTTTATCTAGAGACAGGAATAGGGTCAGGAAAGTTTAATTGTTTGTATAATGCAATTGAAAAGGCTGGCAGGAATCTAGGGCAATTTTGGAACATCTGTCTTTAAGTCATCAAAAATAAAGCACATAACAGCTGTGATAACAGCAGGATTATGATTAGATATACAGCATTCACCATCAGCTTGAACAAGGACTGGAAAACAAAAAGGAGGTAAATAAGTCAGTTTGGATAACATTACAAGAATATTTAGTAAGTCTTTGGGGTTTTTTTACTTTTAAAAGTTTATATGTAAATACACAGACAGAAATAGAAATAAAATCTTATTTTTTCCTTACAGAAGCTTATATTTATTCTTCAAAAGTGGAACTTGTGGCACAATAATGTAGCTAAATGTTGCTTCCCACTTACTATGTTGTGTCTTATGTTCCTGTTAAAACAAATCCTGCTTTAAAATTGCAGCTACTTGGTCTTGTTCATGATTTCTGCTTAAGGAACCATGAAACATTTGTGACTCATTTTCTTTATAACATTAAATCATCTTTATCTGTCTCTCTATTATGTCTTTGTTTATCTGTTATGAGTATAGTGAAAACAATTCCTTTGGAAACAGTGATCTCTATCATGCTCTTTTAAACATGGACTTCTGTTTTGTTTTTAATAAATTATAAGTTTCTATTATTTTGTGCTGCTGGGTACTTGAGTTTCAGCTATTATGTATGTGAATGTTGCCTGACTTGGGACAGGAATTGTTTTTAGTGTATGAACTACTGCTTAGTTCATACTATGGACTCCTAAGAAGTACTTCAGTGAGACTTCTAAAAATCAAGTTAATTGTTTGCAATCTGAAATTGTTTCTTAATTTCAGGACTGATTGTAACACACAAGAAAGTGTTAACTATTCACGTGATGAATTACTTAATGTCATTTCTAGTTAAGTTTGTAATTTGATGAAAACTGAAAATATAAAAATGTATAGTTACACACATTTAGTTTAGAATTTTGCATCTGTAACTTTTGGGTGCCATTCAGTTAAACTTGACTGTATGACTTTACAGGCAGAACAAAAATACATTTTACATTTTATAGTCACCACATAAAAGAAGAATAAATCTGAAGGAAAATGCAAAGCTTCAGCATTCATTTATGTTTTCTACTTAAACTAATTCATGAGGATTGGATACATGAGTAATGACACTTCCAAAATTAAAACACTGGTTTGTTCTGCTGTCAGTATGAAAAGTCATTATGCTGCAGCAGCACAGGGGAAACTACAGAATGCTTGCAAAAATATGCAGCCCACAGCTTTCTTGTCCATAGATGATTGTTGGGTTAACAAATTCATTTCAGTATCAAACCAGAAGTCTGCCAGCTGTTGAACTGTTGGGATGTTCTGTGGCTGTCTATGCCACACTTGGCTTTGCAAGAGCATTTTTGTTGCTGAGATGTCTCAGCAGCTGCCCCATGTGGTACAAAGCAACTTGGAGCCTTGGAATCTGTCACTTATTTATTTCAGATACCCAAATTACTGCTTCGTTTATAAGCAGGTTTTGGCATAGACAAGCACCAACTGCAGAGAAGTATGTGTTTTATGCTAACTAGTTTTTTCCCCCCCATAAGTGTCAGTGCACTAACTATCATGTCATAATCAGTGTTTAGGAGATGCACTATTGTTTTAGTTCCTGCAGGCATCATAGAGTTTTCTCTCAGATCTTTCATATGACCATAACATCCTCATTTACTGCAGCAAATGCATGTAAAATTTCTGCAAGGAAAAAAAATTATATGCTGCTTTACTGATAGCCAATAAAAGTAATTATCTAAACAGTGTTATAAGTAATTGATAATTCATGCTGATCAAAATAATTCACTTGGAGGTATATGTTTTAATATTAGAAATAGTAAGTAGCTCTGTTTAAAAGTTAAGGTGAAACAAACTGCAGAAAGGAATGCAGCCAAAAGGAGCCCTTACATTTCCATATGAACAGATGAGGGACTCTGGCCATCCCCCTCCCACCCGGAGCCTGCAGCTGGCAGGAAGACACATTAACATGCCACCAGGCTGCTGCAGCACACACAATGATGGAGCAGCCAGGGATGGAGGAGACACCATTAACATATGAACAACCAAACCCAGGCTAGGATGTAATATAACCGAAAAACGGTAAAATGGGTGGAGGGAAACACATTAACATTTTAACAAGATCTAGCCCAACACAGGTGTGCCCTGGGAGCACCTGGTGATGATGGGCAATTGTTTTAAAGATATGTCCTGCAGATAATCCCAGATCCATCGTTTCTTGGAAGAAGTTTTTATGCAATGAGGAACACAGAAAGAAACCAACATGAATATAGGAAGAAGCTGAAAGAAACCAACATGAATACAGAAAGACACTAAGAGAAGACAAAGAACGGGGCCTGAGGGTAGAAAAAGAGTATAAAAACCAGCTCCAACATGCTGCAGTTGTGAACAGGGAGGGCTTGGTGCAACAGAGGCCAGGCTTTTTGGTTCACCCAGTCCCGAGCCCGGGCTCGGTGCTGTCTCTTGGTCGGTTGGCTATCAGATTGTAAATGATTGATAATAAATTCTATTTTTCATTTTCTCATAAAATTGGCTAGCAAAAATTTCATTTGTAACATCAGTGTTCTTCAAAAGGTACTGAGGCAGTGCAGCTCTGACTCATTGAAGGCTTTGGACTAGAAGGGCTCTAAAAGAGTGTTTAATTCAACCTCCCTGCCATGGGCAGGGCCCCCTTTCACTAGAGTAGGTTGCTCAAAGCTTCTGATCAAGAATGCTTCCAGGGGTGGGGGCATCCACTCAATAGACATAATATGATGCAGAAAATTCTGTATCACACAATAATTTAGTAAGGCACTCTGAGAGCCCCTCTTGGTTAGTTTTCATTGCAGTGATGAAAATCTGTAGGTTTATGACTGATCTGTCATATGCCAGCCAGGAGTTTTCTAGTTTTTTTTCTCGCCTACCTTAAGACTGCTCTGATTCTGAACTACAGCAAAAAGACTAGTGAACCCCTCATTTTTGAAATGAAAATGAAACAGCATGTGGGAAGAAGTAAAGTATGCTCATGAATTTTGCCTGTAGATCTAACATCATGCCAGCCAATGCTGACATCAGCAACTTGCCTCCACAACATAAGGATGTTGTATGAGTTTGTTTCCCTTAATGATAATGGTTAACAGCTTGGGGAAAATGTCTGAGGGAAAGGCAATTTATTCTAATTTAGATTAGCCCCAGTTAATTTTTTTTTTTCCCCAAAGTGAACTAAAATATTACTATCTAATTGAGTAAAGATGTCCACACAATTTATATTCATGTAAGTACAGCAAACGTGCTTTCCCTGAAGTAGAAATGGTAGTAAACTTCCCAAACTAGGAAGTACCTGGCATACAAAAATTGGGGAAAAAACCTGTCACAAGGTCTTAGATGTAGCAGAATTTTTCTCACCAGTTGCTGTCTTCAGATTGTTCTTATATGGTAGGACTTCTGTGCTGCTAAAGCCGAGATCTCCTGGAACATGAGAGGTAGACAACAGCTGACCTAGCACATACTCCAAAGCCTGCTGTGACATGTCACGATACAAATAAAGGCACAGAAAAAGAGAGAGTTTTGAAGTTTGAGCTGAAAAACTTTGGGAGTAGAAGGAAATAATGCAGAAAATCAAAGTGTGTGCAGTTGGGGCCAATGCAGAGCTCAGGCACAGTTGGTAGAGGTGTCTGGTGTGTAGCACGTGAAAAAGTAAGAATACTTTAGAGGAGACATGGCTTCACTGGCAGTGCCTCAGCAAGGAGGATGACTTTTTAAGAGGAAAAGGTCTGCATTTCTTGTAAATCTAGAGCAATTTAGTCACTTCATCTCCCAAGTAAGAAACTGCAACTTCAGCTTGTTTCCCTGGTCTGTACCTCAGGGTTCTGTGCCAGCCAGGATCACACAACACTGAGGAGCTCTGCCTTAAAGCTGGTTTCCAAATTCTTCCTTCTTGCAGAGTGGCTCTGTGGAAAGCGAACACTAATGGCTGTTCCCAGCAATGTTGAGGGTTCTGTTGTGTCATTGTAATCAATACCTGTTCAGTTGGGGCTACAATTTCAGGCACTTTTTGGCAATGCTTTCAAAATTGAAGACTTTACTTGTCGTAGGGGTCTGCTGTGTGAAGTGGGCAGAGGAACCGTATCTCTCCACTTTTCCAAGCTGATGTTAAGTCTTTAACTAGAGTCAGACTTCATAAGAGAACGCCTTTATTTCTTTGTAAAGGATTCGAAAGTTAGCTCTCTTCAACTTATCAAGCATATATGAATGGCAGAGAATTAAATGATTTTGATTTTATTTTGTAAGTCTTGGGAAAGGCTTGTGTAAGTCCTAAGTATCGTTGACAGCTCTGTTCAAAACATAGCAGTTTTGATTCAAATCAAGCCTCATAAAAGATGGTCACGTTCTTGACACAGGGAGAAGACAATAGAATGAATAATTACTTTGCTTGTGAATCTCTGGGCACATGAGACAGTTGCAGTCTTCTTTGAGAGAGCAAGGAAAACACTTAAGGTGATACAGCTGCAGCTAGAGAGAATCTTATTGCTCAGGTGGCTGAAAGCATAGATGGGCTGTAGAGGGTTTGGGGTTTTTTTCTCTGTTTTTTTTTTTTTTTTTTTTTTTTTCCCCCCACCCCTAAGGTTTTAATCTTAGGAAGGAACTTACATCCTTTTAGAGAAGCTGCTGCTGCAAAGCAGCATAGTAGCTTTACATACTCAGATTGTTAAATATGACTTATTTGGCTTCCAGAGGAAGATCAGAAGTTTTAAAATTGGCAGAGGTAACATTGTGCTGTTTTATTAAACTGTGAATGTGAGTGTGATGTTGGTGTTCTGGGGCTCCTGTTGTGCCAGCATAACTGTGAGCCTCAAGGCAATCTAATGTACAAGTTTATAGCAATACCAGAGCCCAACATGACTTTGAGACAGGCAATGCCAATTTTTGCTCTAAAATAGATATGATGGTGTGGTGACCTCAGCTGGCTGCCAGACCCATTTGTTCTCTTGATCCACTTCCCTCATGGGTCAGGAAGATAAAAGATGGACAAGGTGAAGGGTTGAGATAAAAGCAGTCTAATGAGAAAAGTAAAGGCTGCATAGAAAACTAAAGCAAAAATAGGTTATTTATTCTCCACTTCCCATCACCAGGTAGATGTCCAGTCACTTTTTGGGAAGCAGGGCCCCAGTATGTGTAATGGCTGCTTTGGAAGACATGTGCCTTAAAACAAAAATTTCCCCATAATCCTACCCGGCAGATTTTTATTGCTGAGTGTAATATCACATGCTAAGGAATATCTCTGGTCAGTCTGGGTCAGGTGGCAAGATGTGTGCCTTTCCATCCTCTGGCACTGAAACTGCTTGCTGGCCTTTGAGGTTGGAGGGAAAGCCCTGCTGCTGTGTGAGCTGCTCAGCAACAGCCACAGCTCTGGTGCATTATCAGTGTGATGTTATCAGAAATGCACAAATGCATGAGCTGCCATGTGGAGAGTTAACTCCATCCCAGCTACACCCACAGCTGGTATTGAAAGAAAACCGCTGAATCTGAGCATTCCTGCGAACCAGATTTCATTTTCTCCTCCCTTCCTTGCATCCACTATCAGTAATGTTACTGATTTCCTTATAAATTCATCTATGATAATGTCCTTTGGCCCTGAGGAGAAGAGTGGGCCTAGAGAAAAAGAGGTCATGTCAGGAAGCACACTCTGCTTCACTGTTCATGCTGACAGGGATGTCTGGATGTGTTTCAAGTATATGCTGGAATATGGCAAATTGAGGTTGTGAGCTAAACCAAATCCACAGTGAGACCAGCAGATCTTAACAGGGACTTTTCCTAGATATAGTGGGCAGTACTGCATTGAAGTCAAAACACAGATACTCTGCTGGGACATGTAACTGGAAACAGAATGTGTGTGATGATGTGTTTGTATGCATGACTTTCTCATGAATACATATGATCCATATGTATTAATCTTTCAGAGTTGTTGAAAGTTTGGAAATACAGATGCAGATTAAAACAGTTCAAGGTACTGTCTGGCTTGACGAGAAATTCATCCATGAATTTCATTCACAAACTGTGCTGGCAAGTAGACTTATTATTCACTTAGTGAATTTGGTCATTTTTAGCTCTGAATATTTCCTTATGCAAACTCATGCAGGTTATGCACTCTTTTTTTTGTTCAGCTTGAAAACGCAAGGCTTCTGAAAGGATTAAAATGTTTTGGAATGAGTTTCTCCAGTTACTGTAGCACTAGTCCCTAAGAGCTCTCCTGCATTTATGAAGATTAAAGCATCTACTGATTAGTGCAACACTTTGGAAATTGCATAAAACTGGCTGTGAAGGACTCTTGCAGATGGAGAGTCTGATCCAACCATCACTGAATTTGATGTAAAGACGAGCGTTAGCAAATGCCACTTTTAAGTGCTTTAGCAGAGGAACAGTTATTAAAATTAGAGTTTTTTTCCACAAGTTGAATGCACTGAAACAGGATAATTTTGTCTGCTTTTACATAACTTTGTGTGGGGAAGAGATTTGGCAGAGAACACTCAGCAACAAGCTGCTCTCTTCCGTCTGTAGCTGAAGCCAGATGTATTCCTTCTTGCCCTCTGAGGACCAGAGATATTGTTCTGAATATAAGGTGGGATTGATTTTCATAGAGTGAAAAGAAGAAAATACCTGAATGGGAGTTACAATCGGAATTCCATTTTCTCCAAGTGTTTGACAGGGGGCTGCTCCTAAGAAAGACACATCATCTAATATGTAGGAGTACTGCCTAATAACTAGGAGAACTTAAGCTATGCAGTGCAGAAGATGCTTTGTTGGCTCTCACATGTGAGCTGTTTCAGTTGTCTTTTGTTGTCATTTACCCCCACCAGTGACTAAGCACTACACAGCCATTCTCTCCCTCCCCCTGCACTAAGATGGGGGAGAAAATCATGAGTGTAAAAGTGAGAACTCGTGGGTTGAGATAAAGGCAGTTTAATGGGTAAAGTAAAAGCTGTGCATGCAATCAAAGCGAAGCAAGGAATTCATTCACCACATCCTGTGGGCAGGCAGGTGTTCACCATCTCCAGGAAAGCAGGATCACATGTAATGGTTACTTGGGAAGGCTAACACAATCACTCTGAATCCCTCCCTCTCCTTTCTTCTTGCCCCAGCTTTATGAGCTGAGCATTATGTCCCATGGGCTCAGCTGGGGTCAGCTCTGTCCCCTCCCAAGTGTTGGTGCAGCCCCAGTCTCCTCACAGCTGGGGTGGGGTGAAGAGCAGAACATGGCTCTGTGCAAGCTCTGCCCAGCAATATCAAAAACATCCCTGTGCCATCAAAACTGCTATCAGCACAAATCCAAAAACACAGCCCCATCCCAGCGACTGAAAAGAAAAGGAATTCTGTCCCAGGCAAAACCAGCACATCTTTCCATGAAATGATGCTTGGGTGTCTGAAAGACCATGGAGTAAAAGGAGCCACTTCAGTGCTGTGTATATGAAAGCTGGGTAGCAGCACAAGAGTCTCAGCAGACAGAGAGCCTTAAATGCAGTGTTTTTCCCAGCTGGAGTGCCAAATGTCTCTTGATTACCAGGCTCTTGATGGCCTGCAGATGAGGGGCAGAATGCACTTGGCTTTTGGAAAAAAAAAAACCATAGCTGAGAAACCTCTTCTCTCTTAGATGCTCTCAGACTGCATGCATGCTGCACCTGAAATTTTGATCTTGTTTTAAAATATTTATTTCCTGAAACACTGCTTAGGCATTTATTATTTGACAACAGAGGAGTTATTTTAAAACTCCAAATTCTACAGAGTTAGGTTTTTACTCATAAAAATTCAATCCAAATGGTTTAAAAAAAAAAAAAGTCTGAAGATATGTAAAATGTTCAGTTTGAAAATGGGAGGGGGAGAACAGCAATTAAAAATGTAAGAATAGAAGCTAATTATGAGCAATTCAGGCAGAGCTTTGTTTAGAAAATGTATCAGTATAAAATGGATAGGTGAATAGATTAGCGTTGATTGCAGTTTTTACATATAATAGTCTCTTTTTCATGAGTAATCATTAGCAATTATAATGTAGGCTTTAAATCAGCTTGAGATGGGACTGCACTGTAATATGAATACTAAATAATTGTATGTTCTCAGACAGAAGAAGAAAATAACTTTGTGATTTGGTGTTTAAGTCCATAGTGCAAGTGTTTCCTTGGACTATGTGTCATTTGCTCTCTTTATTTCTGCTCCAAGTTCATTAATGTCACGATTGAATGCCAAGGTTCATGACACAAATGATTGTTACCTTGTGTTAGCTGGGAGTGGAAATTGCAATTATGCTTTTAAAGAAGTATAACTTCATGTAGTAATTACTGGCATTATTAATTGCTAAGAGGAAAAAAAAACTATCCAGGAGATCAAGTGGCTAAAAGCAATGGTGTAACACACTACATGGTTGTAACAGTGTAAATGGATTTTGAGATTGTGTGTGCCAATTAATCAGTGGCAATTTTCTTCCTGAGCCTGGAGGTTCTGGGCATCAATAGTTGTGCAGGGCTGCATGAGAAGACCTTTTTGAGGGTGCCTGCTAACACCTGGGGTAAGGCTTCGTTGGCTGATAGTTGAGATTTTTAGGAGTGTTGTGGGCAGTAAAGCACTTATCTTGATTTGCATCTGCGTTTCTGTTCAGGATTGTAACCCTGTTATTTTTGTTAAGTTTTCCTGAAAAGTTCACATTTCTAAAGGGTACACACCTGACTGAGAATCAATTAAATAGTTCAAGTAAAAGCAGCCAGGTGGTCTGTGAAAATTTCGGGCCCAGACTCTGTTTCCTGTTTTCCTGGTTTTGTTACAAATGTTGTGGGGCATTTTTGTTTGCTTTTTTAATGGAAATAACTTGGGATTTTTTTCTGTCCATCTGCTAGTTCCTTGTCACACATCCTACCTCACTTACTGGCTAATTTTAATCAGACTGAACAGATGTGTAAAGGACTTCAAGAAGATAGGCTTCCATGAGCTTTGTGTAATTTGGTGGCTGAGTAAGGAAAAAATTAGAGCAGCCTGCATCTTTATTCTCTTAGTAAAGAGTAGGAGAGAAAAATGGTGGAAGGGGAAGGAGTATTGAGCACAAAATTGTGGGATTAGGCATCAACAACCAGAAAAAAGAAAAGGCTCTGTAGTGCAATGACTGATGTCCAGGCTTAAAAATAGTTTTTGACTAGGACAGGAGTCCTTTTTATATTGGTCCACTCCACAAATGTCATGTTGATGCTGTTTTAGCACATTTCCTGTTCCAAATAAGAATCAACTTTTTATCCTGAGTTTTTAAGAATGTCTTAGATACAGGAAGCTGCTCAGCTTTTCTGTAGGCCCAAACAGAGTCATTAGATAGATGTAAGTACTGGAAGTAATCTGAATAGAAAATTTTATGTGAATCTCCAAGCTCATATCAAGAAATCTTATAGCTGCATGAACTTCTCAGAGGTGTGGAGGTTTCAGTGCCTTGAGAAACAAGAAATCCTCTCAGAAAGGAGAGATTTCCTCAAGAAATAGATGAAAGCAAGGCCGGTGCAGGTTCCCTGTTGTCTGGGACAGCCATCCCTGCCCTCTCTACTTGGAGTAAGATTTCCTGCTTCCAGAGGTGTCCCCCAGCATCCTTGTGCTGTATCTGCACCTGCTCTTATTGGCAGCCCTGTAAAGACAAGTGAACAATGACAAACTGCTCTTTCACTGTGATGGTTGGTGGAAAGGTTTGTCTTGCTGACAAAATAAGGACAGAATTTTGAGCTTGGTCCTTCTGTGTTGAGCTGGGCTTTACAGGGTGTCAGCTACCAAAACTGAAAACACACCCTTTTCACAAGTTTAGACCTGCAAATTTAAGTAACAGCTCTTGGGAGCATGCACATATTTCATAGAAATGTAGCCTGGTATGGTTTTTTCCTGCCTTCAAATTATGTTAGGGGAAAAAATAAAGTTACAGCCTAAATAGCCATAAGAAACAATGCCAGTTACCAAAACAAATGGAACAAATAGGGGGAAAAACCCCAGTGAGACAAAAACTCAAGGATCCCACGTGTGTGTGATCTGTCCCTTCAAGCAAAGAAAGAAGGTTATTGGTTGTAATATATGCAATCAGGTGTATGTGTGTAGTTATCTCCCCTTTTGAAAGGGAAGTAGCCAGTTAGTGCATCCATGTTTTGGTTCTTTGGAGGTGTCTTTGTTATCTCTTTCCTCCCTAGGGAAGACTAACTTCTAGAAATATGGGAGAGGGAGACAATATACTGCAAAAATCTGCATTCTGATGTTGGCTCTGCCCTGAGGAAATGCCCTGCAGGTATAAAAGCACTGCACACATTATACTTGGCCAGTCCAAAATGACTACCACTTCTCCTAACAAGGTCTCCTTTCACACAAGTCTTACAGGTTTCTATAAATAACTGTGTTTTTAATAGCCCAACCAACACTCTCAAAAAAATGTTTTGGGAAATAGAAATTAATTGCCTTCCTTCTCCCTATTCAGAGATTTCTAGGACTACTTTTTCCACATCCTTGTGGGAGGGACATGCTGTCATTCTTTACCCTGTAAGGGCTGATTTAGCCCCCGTTTTTGCATCAACTTGGCTATTAGATCTGTAATAATATTTGACTTTTAATTGAGCTAAGACTTAAAGAAGTCCAAAACCATTAAACTTTAAACAACCCTCATCTGAAGGCAAAAGGTTTGTTCCAGTTTTCATTAGTCCTTTATATACTTAAAAGCAACCCTTCTCTTTTGGTGATGCCTGAAATCTTATATTAGAAAGAATTGAAGCGGAGCAATTAATCCTTCCCCTGGCATTGAATATTCCTCTTGACTGCAGTGATTCAGAAAGTTGTGAATTATTCTGGTGTATAAACTGTTGTGGCTGTAAAGGTCCAAACATCTGGTGGATGAGCCCTTGAGGGAGGTGATATCAGGGTGGCCCCAGCTGCTGGCTCCTCTGGAGTTTCTGTGTATTTAATTGTGCTTCATGGTCACCTTTCAGAGCTTCTGCTGTCCTCATGGAATGAATGAGCTTTTGGAGAGCTTGGCTGGCTCTGTCCTGCTCTCTGTACCTGCCTGCTCCCACTGCTGTGGATGCTGGCAGGTGTGTTCAAGTCCTGGAGAAACAGATCCAGGTCCCCACTCTTCAAATACCTCATGGACACCAGAACAGGACTAGAGAAGTCAGGTGAAAACTGCCAGGTTCTGACTGCTTGCAAAAAGCCATGGTGGCTCTGAGAGCTGCATCTTTGTAATGAATGAATTGAGTCACTGTGAGATTTGCAGTTTAAATTCTGAGTATTTCCATTTGCTTTAAAGGAATTTATGTCCATTTTTAATTTTTTGAGGTTTCTTTGCACTGTGCACAAGTGAAGCACTTGTGCTTCAGCACTTGAAGCAGGGTCTCCATGAAGTGAAAGAAACAGACTGGTATGGAGTGAGATGGAGTAAAAAAGAGCTTCCCCCCTTCCTTCCCCCAGATGCCTGTGTGTGATGTGAGCAGTGCCATTCCCCAGCACACCCCCCCGCAGCTCTAAAGTCTGTGAGCAGCCACAGGAAGGCATTTAAGTATGAAAGAAATGATAGATCAGGTGCTGAAGGAGAGGTTAAAATGTCTGTTAGCCTCGAGTCAGATAATACTGTATATGTTAGGGATAAACAGATGCACAGCTGTCCTTAATCTTTCATCATTCTGTTTATATACAGAAATAAATGTGTTTCCTCAAATGTAAAGTTATTGTACTCATTTAAACAAACATTATGTGTATATGGGAAACCTCAGCCTTTATCTAGTCCATAAAGGCAACAGATATTTTATTTTCTCATACTGTGGAGGAGCTTCTGGAAGAATGATCTCTTAGTCTTCCTTTAAGATTTTGCGCTGTCCTTTGAATAACCTTGTAAAGAGCTGAAACAAATGGAAATTCCTGTGTGAGCAAATAGCAATATGGGGATTAAACAGCATTCATGTAACTTCCCCAGTAATAGATTGCCATTAAGGAATGTGAGTAACAAGGCAAGCTCTCTCTGCCTGCACTGAATCAAGGAAGTTGTGCCTGCCCTGACCCTCCAATGTTTTTTCATCAGGGGGTTGAATTTCAATTTCCATATATGATTGAGGTTTTTGACAGCTGGAATTTCTGCAGTGCTGGATCTTAACACCTCTGAGAATGCTCTAGTTTGCACCCCTGCTGTACATGCTTGCAGACAGGTTGAGGTTTTTTTTGTACTTGAATTCCCTTCACCTCCTCATCTGGCTTGTCTGTGTTGAACTGATAAGATATCAGCATATCTAAGCAAGGAGCACGTGAATGATCTCTTCTTGCTCTGTTCTTCCCCTCCCGTGATTTGTAAGTGTTAAAGCACTCATCTGTTCTGGCAGTTAATGTATGCAGCCTCTCAATAGCTAATATCCTGTCACAGGCAGCGCAAACCGGCTTCATCTGGTTCACTGCTTTAGCGAGTAGTTGAGAAAATATAGGTGAAATGAAGAACTCAGCTCCTGGCTGGGAGACTGGCGCCTGCCTTGCTGCAGAGTGAAGCGGGGAGATTGCACACAAGATTGTGCCGCTAACAAAGATCCGCACTTCGTTGTTCACAACAAATTGGCTGTTGCTCTTTGTCCCACTCAGCAGCTCTGAGGTCTGTTACTTTGTAATGTGAACGCTTTTGTTTGAGGATTTAAAATGCAGATGCATAAAATCTGCAATGAATTGTAACTTGGCAGAGATGACCAATAACGGGAAGAAAAATTGATTTTTGTGTCTGCAGAATCCATCAGCCTGTATTTTTGGGAGTCTGATTCATTTGCTTTGGTAATAAAAAATAAATAAATTAGTCATTCGGGCTCCAAATGCTTTTCTGCCTTGATAGGCTGAGGAAGGAGTTAATAAAAACAATTCAAAACCCAGGCTCCCCCAGAGCTGAACAAAATCTCTTGCACCTACAGAAAATCTGGCGGAATTAAGCTCTGTCATTTTACTGTCAGCTGTGCCTTTTCCTCTTCGTTCCCCTTAACGTTTTCACAACTTTCCCTCCCACATCACCCTGTGCTTTAACAATACAAAGAAGAAGAAGTGAGTGCAAACCCAGATGAACCTATGCTTTAAAGTTCAGAATCCTGCTTTGATCTTGTCATCTCCAGGGTTTTGTTTAATGATGCGCCCTAAATTACAGTGTCTTATGGGTATGGTGGAACTGGAAGTGACTGGAACTGGAAGAGACTTGTAATGGATTTCTTGGCTCCTCTGGAAAAAGCAGTAAGAAGAGTGCTTTTGGGAATCACTGTTAAATCCAGCTCTTGCTATTCCAGTCAGTGACTTTTTTGGGGGAGATGGATGGCGGAAATCTCCAGAAATACTGTGCAGCAAAACAAGAGCAAGACTCTACCTCTTTAGGGGGCCAGATAGGATTTGAAAACTTAGGAGACAGGGACAAGGCCAGAGGCTCAAGAGTTTAGGACCTCTCTGAATAGATTTCTTCCATTAGGAGGGATTTTTGCAATATCTGGAGGAGCTCAGCATCTCAGCTGTGTATATCTTCAGCCTTTGGAAGTCAGCAGAGGAAAGCCCTAAGGCTGTGACAATGCTATTTCTTTTTTGACTTAAATTCTGTTCAATCTCGTCTCAGATGTATGATGGTGATAATCTTAACTTCCTTTCTGTTGCTCCTTTTTATGCAATAAAAATGTTGGCATCAGACCTAACTGTATCTTCAGTAGTAAAAGCCAGAATTTGTGACACTGCCAGAGTGTCAGAGCTGACTGCTTAGGGTTTGGATGCCTGGGGGAGTTCACAGGGCCAGTAACAGGGATGGATGTATCACAGACCTGCCTCCTGACTCCTCACAGATCACTCTGGGGGAAGTTTTTTCAAGGCTTGTGTGCCCTATAGCCATGATGCTAGAGCTTTTGATTGTTAATAATACCCTGTAGCCACCATCTGAAAAGTAATATCTATTGCTCCCAGAGTCTGATCTCATTGAGGCAGTCACCTTGGCAGACCCACTTGGTTCTTGTACCCATGGAGACAAGCCAGATGTTCTTTGCTGTCTCAAGGAGCTAAATTCGGTCACCTTGCCTCCCGGTGCTTACTTAATTTTTGTATTTCTTTTTTTGTTTTCTGCCTAGGATAATAGTTCCCTGCTGCTGCCAACAGCTCTGTTAAGTCTTGTGGAATCATGGTAAATATGCAGTGTGATAGACCTTTGTTTGTAATCAGCTGCCTTTTGTTACATGGTACCCCAGTGCGCTGAGCACACACAAGAAGGAAGGATAAAGATGATATAAGTTTATCTGAAGTTGAATTCCCCAGCTTGAGTGTCATATTGCCTTGTAAATAACATCTGACCAATGTTTTGAAGTTGAACCTACAAACAGGGTTCCATTTTGTGCACTTGTGTTTTCCACAAAACTAAGATTTTTACACTGATCTCCTTTTAATGCTCACTCTTCCTCACTAGTGTTTTGCTTAGGATGTGTTCTCTCAGCATGAATTTCATAAAATACTGTACCCAACAAACCAACTGATCTGGCAGTCATCTGAATCTTCTTCTACAGAAGGGTTGATGAGGCCTGTAATATTTTCTGAGCTGTAGGAATAGCCTAGAGATGATAAAAATGAAGATTAATCAATATGAATCAGTGGTCAGTAAAATAATTTCTTTGCTGGTAACTTTAATCTTGAGCAATGCTTTCAACAGGGTGGTTACTTTAAAAAATGATGCCTTGTGAAAGTGAGCAGCTCTTCAATGGAAAGCTCACAGAGAGACATGGTTCTCAGCCTTCGAAATCTATGCCACTTCAGTCTGCTGCAGCTCCCTTGTGTGCTTGACCATACTACATACCAAAGGTCCTCACACCTCTCCTGTGTAAAAGCACACCTTGGATTTGCTAAAAGCCCTTAAAACACTTCTGTTGTCCTTTGCCCAATCAAATGATTTTAAAGGAATGCTTGTGTTCTATGTGGAAGATCAAGGGTTTTTAAAAGATTAAAATTTAAGTGTTGTCATCTTTGGAACATAGATAAAACTTCTAGTTTAGTTGTCTGTATTTAAGTAGCCCAAATTAATTTGCAAGGTCAAATTGTTGGAGATTTCTGTTCCAGGCTAGAGCTTTTAAAACTTCTGGACTTTCCTATGCTTCTTTGTTTTTTGGAGGTTTTTTTGTGTGCGCGTGCTTGTTCTCTAAAATGAAATTATACAAAGCTGGACTCTTCAGTTTCTCTCACCTGAATCAGTGGTATCAAACTGCTGCAGTAACACACTGAAGGAGGGGAGAGAGTTTGTACTTGCATCTCTTGTTTTGTTGGGTCCTCAGAGTTGGCTGCTCTGGGCACAGCTGAGTTTCATAACACAAGCTGAATGCAAAGGCCAATGTTATGGTCCACAAACAAAACAAGAAGCAGAATGTGGAATTTGTTTGCAGGAATTTTAAAGAGTCAATGAATAAGACTTAATGGAAGCAATTTTTCCCAGTCTTTTCTATGTGCAAATGCTTTTGTTGAATTCCTGCAGAGCACTTACATATGTCATAGCTTGTGACCCTGTGATGTAAAACACTTTGATTCCCTCCAGAGGAAGTGGTCTCGTTAGGGGTCGGATCAAGCATAGATGAAAACACAATAATTCCCAGAGTCTGACTCCAGCTGTTGCTTAGTTAAAAGCTACTTTTCTGGCATTATAAATGTAACAAAGCAAGGCAAAGAAAAAGAGAAATCCAGGACATTCAAATGTGACTGAGTTACTCTTTCAGTTGAAAAAAGCATTTTCTTAATTGAACATGAATGTTTATAACTTTTAAAATACATTTTTCATTAAGGTTTTTTTCCTATAAGAGAAAATCTCATTTCCCATTTCATCCTGACAGATTTGAAACATGATTTCCCAGTCAAACTACCTCTCCCCTGATTCCCCTGAAATCACTGGCAATTTTTCTTGGTAACTAGAGAATTTATCTCCTGGAACATATTCATTGTTTAAGGTTTAAGTGCTGGTGATGTCTAGGAAAGCAGTATTTGGGTTTTGTGGAAGTGAGGTCTTAAAAATCAGCCCCTAAGAATTTTTATAATTACTGTTGGGTGAAGTAGTTTGACAGGACAGAGGGGGTACTCTCACCCTGCATGGGAGCCTCCTGCATCTCTCCTCTTGTGCTGTGAAATCACTGGGTGTCTGAGCAAAAGACAAATCTCCTGCATTTATTTAAAGTTCATCTTGCATGTCCTAAATATCCCTTCCTGGACTTTTAAGCTGTAAAAATAGACATCAAGGCAAAACAGGAGCAGATTGGAAGTGAAACAAAGATTTTAAGCTGCTTTTTAGATGTTGGACTGAGTTGGTGCTTGATGATTTAACCATCTCATCTGTGTTAGTCCTGTGCCTTGCCTGTGACCCAGAGGAGCAGTGAGGGAGCCTTCAGCCCGTGGTGAAACTCATTATTTGTGATTATCTCTGCTCCTTGCTTTGCAAAAAGCCTCCCCCTGGTGATGGGATGGAGTGGGAGGAAATTTCAGTTTTAACTGAGGCCACTGCCTGAGCTAATGTGACTCCTCATGTTCCCAGGGTTTGCAGAACTGGGTCCCACCAGCTCTCAGGCACCTGTTGGACTTTCTAGACTGTTGCCTGCCCTTCAGACACACTACCAGAGTGTGTCCTTTCTTCATAGGTATTCTTCTGAGCAAAATGAAGGAAGGAATCATTATCACACAATTCCAGGAATATTTGAGGCAGGGAGTTGTAGATTGAATTCCTTAGAAACATAGATGGTATGAAAAGGAGGAAAAAACCCAATCAATTTT